>PVIC010027505.1:0-23751 GCA_004025085.1 Thryonomys swinderianus
ATCCCAGCACTCGGGAGGCAGAGACAGGAGGATTGCTGAGTTCGCGGCGGCTTGCCTGGGCACCATAGTGAGCTCAGGGCCAGCCTGAACTACAAAGCGAGACCCTGTCTCAAAAAAAGCAAAAAAAAAAAAAAAAAAAAAAAAAAAAAAAAAAAAAAAAAAAAAAAAAAAAAAAAAAAAAAAAAAAAAAAAAAAAAAAAAATGTGGTATCTATAAATAACGGAACATTACACAGCTCTAAGGAAGGACAAAGTTAAGATAATTGTAGGAAAATGAGTGCAGCTGTAAAACATAAAATGGAATGAAAGAAATTAGGACACAAGTTTATATACAATATGGTATCACTCATTTTAAAAGGCAAAGTTAAAAGAAAGACATTTTAAACACTTAAAAAATAAAAGATGGGTTAGAGGAAACACAGATAGGTCTTTTGTGAATAGGAAAGTGTCCAGGAGACAGAAGGCAAGGAAGGGGGAAGTAAGCTTGAAGGTGTGTCATATGCAGGCACCATTTACCTACAATGAACTTGAACATTAATGCCATAAACATGAACTTATAATAATCACAATAAGAGCAAAAATGGAAAAGGGAATTTAAAGAGGAAGAGGAAGTTGGGGAGGGTAACACTCCAAAAGAATTAAACTGTTTTTACATACATGCACCTACCGGCTAAGATGAATGTAAACTTCATATACCACACACAGATGTTAATAAAAATTTTCAGAAAACATTTAAAATATATTTATATGTTTATTATATGTAGTGGGATATGGTAATAATCTTCCTAAATATCTATCCAAACAACTGAAAGTTCATATCCTTATAAAGATTTATGCATTATTACACACAGCATTTTTAAAGTTTTTGTAATAGCTAAAAAAAAGTAACAAAATAGTGGAAATATTAGTTGTGATATGTCTAGAAAATGGAATGATACAGCAATGCTCCTGCCTCTGCCTTCCGAGTGCTGGGATTACAGGTGTCAACCACCATGCTTTGCACTGTGCTGTGTGATACTGATTGCTGGTGGGCATGAATCACCACACCCAGTACTGTTGTATATGATAACCGGATATTCAACCAGGGACCTTGCACTTGCTAGGCAGACACCGGAACCACTGAGCTAAATCTTCAGCCCCTGGTGTAAAACTATATAAGTGCAAAGCACATTGAAGAGAAGCAAATCAGTAACTTTTGAGGTGGTGAGTGAGGAGGGCTGGGAGAGAGGCCACGAAGAAACTCTGAAGAGTAATGAACAGGCTCCATATTATAGTTTATTTCCCTTAAGATGAGAAAGACAGGGCAGCAGGCTGAAGTTTACCAGTAGAATGTGTGCCTTGCACACAGTCTTAGGCTCAATTTGAACACTCCTAAAAAGGAATTAGAGAGTGGGGAAGCGCTTACATGTACAAAATGACTAGCTAGTTTGTTTTAATTCATTTGGAAGAATTTAATGACATTGAAAGTAGTCTTATTTCAGTCTCAAGAAGTAGTACCATATCTACATATTAGTTTACTTCTATTTATGACTATATGGTGGAAATACACAGAAACAGTATTTCCATAGGTGATGTTTTGTTTTGTCACTTTAATCATATGATATAAAATACATTTAAAAGTAATAGTTTTAGAAATGGTGAAGTCGTATTCATGGACCATCTTTCCTAACTTCCATATATATATATTCATTATATTCTAATTTTATAATCTAAAGTACACTGAGAGCATGTTAAGTAGAATGGAATAAACTTGACATATTTTGAAATGTTTTTTCACACATTATTGCACATAAGCAAAGTGTGAAATTTTTTGTAAGTAGATAACTACAAATTTTAACTGGGATGATTTTTAAATGCTATTATGTTAGAGTTTATTTTTTAAAAATAGTCTTTGAAAATGTCCTGTGATAAAAAATTGAATGTATTTTGAAGAACAGGCACTCCTTTTATAACTTAAATGTAATAAACTGTTTGGGGAGTTATCTGATAGTATGTAATTAAATATATACTGTGTATGCTCTGTTGTGATAGATATGAATTATAGATGCTTATGACACAATGTTTACTAACTTATTTTTACATGTTTTAATGGCAATCTATATGTTGTGTCATAATTAGCTAAGTGATACAGTCATGACATCAATATATACAGTTGTTACAAAGAAAACAGACAGGTTTATCTTTCAGGTACCTACCTCCTCCATTTCATATCTATATATTTTGTTATAGCATGAGCTCTTTAATAAGTAAAGATAAAAAAATGAAAGATGTAAACTGAATCAATAAGTAGCATTTGCTTTATTATATATTACCATATATTATGCATTCTTTCCATATAATATCCCATATATACCTAAAAAATTATATAGAAATAAACTAGGTATCACGACTATCTTCTAAAAATA
Organism: Thryonomys swinderianus; assembly: GCA_004025085.1. NCBI lineage: Eukaryota > Metazoa > Chordata > Mammalia > Rodentia > Thryonomyidae > Thryonomys > Thryonomys swinderianus. The sequence continues at coordinate 2,405 of PVIC010027505.1, forward strand.
TATTAATGCATGTTTGCAACTCATGCAGTTTACAGCAACATTAGGAGTGGTTACATGTACACATTACAGGGGTTTATTTGTCCATGTTCTCTTCTCTGACCCCTTTGTCGCTCCCACTGTTTCCCCTTCCCTTTTTTCATTATTGTTGATAATATGTGTCTCACCTCATGCAATGGGACATAACATTACATTTAGTGGTGTTATTAGGTTAGTGTACCTGACATATCTTTATTCTTCTTATTTCCCTTTACCTTCCTCCTCTTCCCTTGTTCTAGTTCCCTTGGAGCAGTTTTCTATTACAAGAGATCCATCCCCTTGTCCGTAACAATTCTATATCATTTTTTGTTGTTGATTTCCTACTGATTGCTATTCTTTCCAGAGTAAGAATGAATGTTAAGGTTGTTTTAATTTGGGTTTCTCTAATAGCCGGAGATGTCAAACATTGTTTCATGTATCTTTTGACTATTTGTATTTCTTCTTCTGTGAAGCATCCATTTATTTATCTTGACCCTTTCTTGAGTGGGTCTTTCATTTTAAGAGGTTGATGTTTTGAGTCCTTTGTATATTCTAGAAATGAATCCTTTTTTTCTGAGAACTAGCTGGCAAAATATGTTTTCCACTAAATACTTTGTTTTTTCACTCTGATTCTTTTGTTCTACAGAACGGTTTTACTTTAATATAATTACAACCCCATTTGCAACTGAGTGTTACTGTTATTTCTTGTGTATTGCTGATTGTTTAAAGAATCCTTTCCTAACCCTATGTTCAACTGTTACTCCTATTTTATCTTCCAGAGGATTTAATGTTTGTTTTTAATGTTTAGCTCTTGGAACCATTTTTATTTGATTTGAGTGTATGCTGAGAGATAAGTGTCTAGTTTCAATCTTGTCCAAAGAGATAGTTAGTTTTCCCAACACCACTTGTTGAATGGGTCATTTTTCTCCAAGGCATGTTTTTGGACCATTTGTCAAAGACCAAATAGTGGAACATGTCTGGTGAGGTTTCTGTATCCTCAGTTCTGTTGCACTGATATGCATTCTCTCTCTCTCTCTCTCTCTCTCTCTCTCTCTCTCTCTTTCTTTTCCCAGCACCATAACATTTTTATCACTATTACTTTGCAGTACAGGCTGAAGTCAGGTATTGCTATCATACCTACATTTATCTTATTTTTCTACTATCATATTTACTACTCTTGCTATTCCGGATTTCTTCTGATGTATTCTAGATCTTATCGTATAGATTTTAGGATTTCTATAGAATTTTAAAGTACACTGTTAACATTTTGACTGAGACTGAATTTAACCTGTGTGACAGTTTTGGAAGTGTGGCCATTTTGACAATGTTAGTTCCACCTCTCCAGGAACAAGGGATGTAGTTACGTTTTCTGTTGTCCTCTTCAATCTCCTTCTTCAGGGTACTGTAGTTTTCCTTGTAGAGGTTGTTCACTTCCTTGTTCAAACTAATTCTTAGCTATTTCATTTCTCTTGAAGCTACCGTGAATAGTATTGTTTTCATAGAAACTTTTTCATCACAATTTTTATTGATATTCACAAATTCTTAAATTCTAAATGTAATGTTACATTTACTGACTTTGAGCCATCCTTACATTTCTGGTATGAAAATTACCTAAGAATGATGTATTATTTTTGGATAATGTGCAGCATTCTACTTACTACTATCTTGTGAGGATTTTTGCATCTATATTCATTGACAGGGCTGACCTAGAAATCTTTTTAGTTGGCTCTTTATATAGCTTTTGGTATCAGGGTAATACTGGCTTCCACAAATGAATTTGGGAGCATTTCATCTGTTATGCTTTGAGACCAGATATTTACACAAAGACTCATGTGGTCGTAGGCGGAGATTGTTCAGAGGTGCCTGGATCTATACTGGGTGATTGACTCATGGTGCAATACTAAGATTAAGGGTGCTAAAATAAAGATATGTGATTAGTCCACTCTAGTCCTAGAAACATAAATAAGATGTAAGAAGGACAGAAAGAAGTTGCTAGGGTCCTTTGCTTGCTTTGATACTTCCTGTCCACTTTGAACTGTTTCTCCTGTATGATGCCCCTCTGACATGGAGCCAGCCAATTATGGACTGAAACTTCTACAAACTGTGAAGTGAATAACCCTCTCTTTAATTTCTGGGTGTTGAGTATTTTGTGGGTGTTGGGTATTTTGTACCACAAATAAAAAAGTAACTACAGAATGGGAAAACATTGTGGCTTCCACAAATAAATTTGGGGGCCTTTATTCCTTTTAATTTCTTTGAAGAGGGTGAGCAATATTAGTGATATCACATTAAACATATTGTATAATTTAGCAGTGGATCTAGGCTTTTTATTTAGATTATTACTAAGTCAATTTCATTTCTTGCTATTCTGTTGTTAGGCAATTCATATTTCTGGGGTTAGTTTTGGTAGTTTGTATCTGTCTTGTAATCTGTCATTTCTTCACAGTTTGCTAATTTGTTGAAATACAATTTTTTGAAGTACTTACTATCTTCTGAATTTCAACAGTATGTTTTGTGATCTTATCTTTCCATTTATTAAGTTGATATGAATTTTGTCTCGCCTTTTATAGGTGATTTTGGCTAAGGTTTTTTTTTTTTTTCATTTTATTTTACTCATTCTTTGAAGGACCAGCTGTTGCATTTATTGATTTCATTTGAAGTTTCTTAAGTCCAATTATATGTAGTAACCCTTCTCTCCTAATTTGGTTTCATTTGCAATTTTTCATGTGTGATATTAGAGCTGCTACCCTTGCTGGCTTTTGGGGTCTTGAAGCATGAGATGCCATTTTATATATTTAACTTTTCATCTATAAATATATTTTATGGGTTAGGTGAGTTTCTTGAGTACAAGGTTTGGATTCTGTTTTTGCCAGTCTGTGCTTTTAGATTGGAGAGAGAATACCAGAAAAATTAATAGTATAAAATAATGGGACAAAAGAAGGAAGAAAATGGCAAAGTAAATAAAATAATATAAAGTTAAATTAAAAGGATAGTAAAAAATGAAAAATAATCCAATCAAATAAAGAACAGTTGATGAAAATTTTCATCTGCTTCGGATGTATGATTCTTTCCCTGAGGCTCACTCTGAGGAGTAAAGCTCTAGGGGATGCACGTTTGTGTCCTCCCTGGAGTCTCAGGCAGAAGTCTGTATTGGAACAGTGAGGGGAGAGGTATAGAGGTCCACTACCCATGACAGAAGGTAAGCTTCCGGCCCTGCATGGCTCCAGCAAAGGCTGGCTTTTGGCTGGAGGAAGTCTGTGATCTTCTAGCACCTACCTCTCTGTAGTATTCCACCCAGACTGCTGTCCAACTGCCACCTGGTCTCCCAGGACTGTTCGGAAACCAAGGGTCAAACCTTCAGGCCTTTCCTGCAGTATGAGCCCGCCCACCCCACCTCAGCTTCTGTATCTCTCTGACCTCACTCACCCATTGCTGACTGCAAGACGGCGACTCTGCTTGGCCCAAGGTGTTTGTAACACCTCTCATAACCTCCACTTGGCCAGGGACTGTGGTTGGGTGCATGACAGAGACTCTGGTGGGTCTAGAATTAGAGCAGGGTTGTGAGAGTTCAGTATAGGCTCAAGGGAGTCCAAGGTGTTGAGTACAGGCTCAAAGCAAACCAGTGTTAGCTCTGGGTGCTAGACGGATGTCTTCGTTTGCTTAGGAGAAACTCTAGTGTTCAGTGTACTGGGGTCCCCGAAATTGCTTGCATATTGTCCCTTGTCTGAGAATGAATGAGTAGGTCAGGGAATGAATCTTGTGCCCTCTAACTTACCCCGGGTGTATGCCAGTGAAAAATATGGCCAGAGTGCTATCCCCTTTGCTTGAAGGGGAAATAGTGAGTCAAGATATTACATACCACAGTCTTTCCTGTGGGCCTAACTCTCCTTCTGATCAAAGCCGGCAGCAACTTAAAGGCTTCTCAGAAGGCCTGAGACCATTCTAGGTGTGAGCTGCATCCCTGCAGGCAGCCCTTTAACATTACTTTCCCTCTTTTGAATGCCCATGTCTTTGTTTTGTTTCAACTATAAGTCTCTTCTTTCAAATTGATTCCATATATATATATATATATATATATATATATATATATATATATATTTTTTTTTTTTTTTTTTTTTCCAATACTGTGGATCTAACTCAGGCCCTTGTGTTTCCTGGGGATCTAACTCAGGCCCTTGTGTTTCCAAGGTAGGTCCTGTACCGGTGAGCTAAATCCCCAGCCTCAAATTAATGTTTTTATATCAGCATGTGTGTTTCTCCTCATGTTCCAGTTACCTGGCTGCATTTTTAATTGGTTTTCCCTGAGTCTCTTCTCTGTTCAGTCATGTTGAAAATATCTTCATGATGATTTTTGAAAAGATAATCTATAACAATATGATTGGAATTAACGCACTTATTTTTAATTCTGTATCCTATTATGCCCATTAAATTGCTCCATCTCCTTAAATATCCTGACTTGCAAATTAGGTAGATTTATTAGAAACCATAAATACATAAACAGTGATTGAAAGGTAAATTCAAAGACAAAATATAAATCATCACTAAGAATTGCCACTCTAAAAATACCTCTTAACATTTCGGTCAACAAGTTCACCAGGTCTTAAAAATAAGTCAATCTCCACCAGAAGTAGACAACAATTTAAGCTGAAAATCAGAATCACTTCAGTGGGAAATGTAGTAAAAGACAACATGCTGGTGTCTCATTGTGGATTTATATCTCTTAAAGTGAAGGAAACACGCACAACATTGCAGTTCAGATCTCAAAGGCCAATAAAATCTTCTCATGCTAGGATTGAAATGCTCCAAATATCCAGGTGAAAATTGCTAGTCTATTTCTTTGAAAATGCTTGGTTTATTCACAAGTAATCATAATGCAATTTTTGACCACCAAGGGGAATTTCTTAACTCAACTTGATGTTATTGGTTTTCAAATTTTTTAAACTAGGGCTGAAAATATGTCAAATTAATGTGGGCAAGCAAGACTGATAAGGTTGTTTTCAAGCAGTGCAGCTTAGTCAGCAGCTCCATCAGGTTTGTATCCATGATCAGTAATTTCATCTGTCATGCCCAAAAACATGCAAAAGTTATGTGTAGCCTAAAAAGAAAGGATAACAATCTATGCACTTGTAGTTTACATATTCCTGTGTGGAATATTTAACACTACCCAAAGATCTGCAACCATCTGCCAATCCCATGATATATGAGGTACAACACAAATCTTGGCAAAGTAGAGAACAAAGATCTGAGTAACAACGAGGTATCATCAGCAGTTCATTTCATCTTTTACTGCTAAATCCAGCAAAATCATTAGTCTTTATGATGAGGATAATCTTGGGGTACTTTAGGATATATAGATATAGATACACACACACATATACATATATATATATAGTACATATGCATAATAAAAATATTAAATGACATAAAACTATTATCTACTCTGATTCTGACTTTCAGATGGTCAAGTGGATAGAAATTTGAATGGCCCAGTGCCTCATCACCAGTGAAGACCTTCTGATAACATGAATATTTACAAAAGTTGTTTTCAAAAGTCTGCCAATCAGAGTTAACTCTGAATAAAAACATGCAAGCTGCTCAGCCACTTTTATTTGGTTTTCTGTCACAGAAGCTTTTCTACTAAATAGAGAATCCAATTGCAATTCTCTTGTTTGGTACCTAGAGATTTCTCTTATTGTTATTTTTTGGACCTGTGAAAAACAAATTTCAGAATTTCTAAACAAAAAGTATAATTATTCACTGTATAAGGATTTGACTTTTCTTCAGATTTACTATATCCTACACATACCCACAGATAATTTGCTGTATACTTTTTAAAAAGAAAAGAATAATCATGGTATATTAAATATATCTAATCAGGAATAAGCCATATTTGAATTTATGTTGGATCAAAGTTTTTTGTTCTTTATTTTATTTAGAAAACGCAATAATTCTATGTGCCAAAATGTGTAACACTTAAAATTATATAGGCAATGGAGTTTCTGTAGATAATGTTTAGGACAAATAGTAATTGTACAACATGGAAACACTGAAAAAAATGGACTGTGCATCTGATCTAGTAACTATGGTACCAAACTTTAATTGGCATTCTAACAGTGAATTAGTACAGGGATATGCCTCTAAATAATGCATTTATAATATCAATATTTATTATTTGCTACTAGTGTTTTTAGGTTTGGATTTTCATTCATTCAAAAGCCATGGGTTTTCAAAGATTAAATACCAAATACAACACTAAATTCATACCAGTTTAATAAAAAGTGTGTGTGGTACTCCTGTATATACATTTTTTTGTGTAATGAGAAAAATATTGTTAACTTAAGATGCATAATTGGTGGAGAATTATGATAATATATCACAAATTTAAAAAATCAAACTAGAAAGCTTCTGATGAAGAAAGATAAGTAGAATTTCTTTGACTCTTTTAGTTAGCTTTCTTATCACTGGGAAAAATGCCCACTACTTCAATTTAAAAGAAACATTTCCAGCCTTGACTCTTGAAAGTCTTAGTACACAAAATGCATTTAATCTGTCTCTAAACATTACACATTCTAAACTGTTTCACCAGTGCTGAAAGCCTGTGTCCAAAGTCTCCTCTGAGACTAAAGCTAAACTCTTAGTTCTGAACCTCTGAAAAAATTTTTTAAAAGTACTTAAAACATACAATGGCAGAGAGTAAACATTTTCTTTTCAAAAGGGGAACAGATAGGGAAAATAACAAGGCAGAAAGAAAACTCATCGGTCAATACTGAATACTACAGCTCCATACCCAGCACGTGGAGCAAATTGTGGCAAGACAGGATCTTCACAAAGATAGCCTTGGCCCTGTGCCTTTCCAGGGACACCCACTCAGGCTCTCTTCTAGCCTAGCTCTGCCCTCTACATGCTGTTTCTCCTGACAGATGTTTCACATCATGGGCACGTCCAACTCCTTCGGTCTTCACCTCATGTCTAGTTTTACCTTCAGGGATATTGGGCAGGTCTCCAGTCCTCACTTTCAAATCTGGGTGAAACTCTCCAGTAGTCCACAACTCTTGAAATGTACATGTCCGAATAAACAGCACCTCATGGACAATGTCAAGACTTCTCAACTGTGGAGGAGTACCGGGGCCCTATGAGTTCATGGTTACAGTGTGGGGTGGTGAGTTCTGCAAGAAATCCTCTATGCTTCTAGAAAGGAGCTCGAATTCCTGGGCCTCTGTTCTTAAAGCAAAATCCTTTGAAGTTATTTACTCTTTTACATCCTTTAGCCTGCAAAGGTGGATGTTTGGTCAGTATTTGAGACTCTTTCATGCCATTTTCCTAGTAAAATGATGGAAAGTGCTTAGCTTTGTTAAATGTTTGTCTTGTTTGTAACCATGCTGTCCTTTGCCCAAACCTCATAGGTGCTTACTTCCTGGCAAAACTGGAAGCATCAAATTATTCATTCTGCTCTTTCTGTGATTCTCACTGTATCTGCCTGAAGGTAGTTGGCAATATTCATGTCACTGTCTGAAGTTTGAACTGTCTTTACATTCCCTTTACCAAATCACGTGTCTTACCACCTTTAAATTCAGCTTCAGTCTTAGGTACACAGGCAAACCAAATTATTTGATAGAAGGAAACCATGCTTTGCCTCTAGTCCAATTGCTACAGAGCTCCCAATACTATCTAAAATCCCTTTTACTTACCACTTACTCTACACACTACTATCAGGATTCTGATCTTCTTAGCTCTATCTATAATCAGTCATCCAGTTTTGATTATCACACTCTAGGGATTCTCCAGACAGCATCTCCAAGTTATCTAAACTGTTCCTTCAATGCATCTGAACCACATGAACAGACACGGTCACAGCAATGAACTCACTCTTTGTACCTACTTTCTTTTTCATTAATGAGCTTTTTCAATCCTGGGACAAAACATCTGACAGCCACAACTTAAAGATGGAGAGGTTTATATTAGTTCTCAGCTTCAGCAGGCTCAGTCAATGGTCGACGAACTGCAGAGCAGAACAGCAGGCAGAAGAAGACTGCTCATCACACAGTGGCCGGTAAGCAAGCAGAGAGGTGAGTAGAAAAGTACTAGAGTATGTGCTTTCAAGTTACCCAGGGACCTTCCCTTTCCATTTCAATCAGGAACCACCTCTGAATTGAGACTCGGGGGTTTGGGTGGGGGGCTTAAAATACAACACTGTCCATAAAATTTTTAAATGGTGTAACGTCTCCGAGATACAATTTGATTATTTCTTATAAAATCAATTGTGGAATCACTCCTGTAGGTATTTGGTAAACTGATTTTAAAATGCATGTTCAAGTAGATAATGTCACATAGATATCTATCGCACCAGCTTTATTCATAATCCCCAAACTAGAAGGAACTAAAATATCTTTCAATAGACAATGATTAAACAACTTATGTAACATTCTGTAATGGAACATTACTGATCAACAAAATTGAATAAACAGCTAAAACACGTGGCTGGTTATTAAGTGTAGATTGGTGAATGAATGGCCAAGTATAGCAAAGGCTACATACTGTGTGATATCATTCATTTGGTGCTTGAAAATGCAAAACTACAGAGTGGCTAAGTAGACAAATGGGTTCTCTGTATTGGGATGGGGGAAATTGTGGGACACTCAGTTTGGCATAGTGGAGGACAGCTGTAAGGACAGACTTTCATATCCTCCACCAGGGATGATGAACCTTCTAGAGACCAAGTACCTGACTGTAACCCAAAACATGTGTACCAACAACAAAATTAAAACTGAACACTGACATATTTTATTAAAGGGAAAAACACAATAACGGAGTTTCCAAGGATGCAAACATCTTTTCAATGGGAGGTAAGAGCTTGCATCTGTAGGCTGTTATCTGAAGGTCGGCAGCTGGTGAGGGCTGGGTCACCTCCGTGGGAGCAGGAGCGCCCGCAGAGAGCTGTGCCACCTGTTGCAGCAAGTCTGCCGCAGTCTCGCCACCACTGTCCTGGAGCGCAGCCCGATCAAGTGAGGGTCTCTGAGAGCAAGTCTCACCTTCCTCAGGTAGAGAGGGTTTCCTGTGAGAGACGGAACAACGTTTACAGTTACCCACTCACCAGAATATTTTAAAATTCATGTGCCTATCGGAAAGAGGTGATAGATTTCTCTGTCTTCACCACATTGTATTATAAAGTTGTTTTATGTTGAGAGGAACCGGAATTTACCTTCTCAGTCCCCATTAATTTTTACAGTACTTTGCATTGCATATTAGCCTTTTGTTTAAATTGTCTGAGGCATTCATTTTTACTCATTTATTAATGTGGCAAATTGCAAGTACTTATTTAAATGACTGAAAAATCACATGGCTAATTTGAAAAAAAAATCCACCATATATAAATACACACACATATACATATATAAATATAAGCATATGCATATACACATATAAAATATACATATATGAATATATATGCATAAATACACATACGTATGTATATAAATAAAATGGTATTTAAATTAATTAAATAAATGCAAATTCATAGCCATGGTTAAAATTCTTTTTAAAATACCACAATGATTCTTCTACACAGCCTAAGGTAATAGTAAACAGCAGCCACTTGTAAAATTAATTGTTATACATTAGTGTCATTGTGAAGAAAATTCAAAGGAAAATAATAACATGCACTGACATTATGCTGTCTTCACACCGATATAATAAAAACAAAATATAGTACTATAACAAGTATCTACTCTAAGAAACTGACAATCTTTTAGGAATGTATAACCTATTTTGTTTTATAATAATAAAAAAGCTAAGCAAGTCAACTAGAAAAAAACAATTATTAGTAATAACTGTTCAAGAAGATGACATATTCACAAACCATTAACTTTATTTGGAAATAATAAAAGAACTTACTCTGAACAATGTGAGATATGATACAAAATTTGAATAAATGTAGCAGTCTATCTACTTTCTGAGTAGATGAAACAATAATTTATCATTAAACTAATTAGATGAAAACTATGCTATTATCTCAGAAAACACGATCTATTAAGTTACTAGGGCATATTGGAAAGATCAGCACACACACACATGCACAGGTAATAGCAGAGATCAGTAGAGCCATATTTTTGGTGTGTGCAGATGTAGATAGATGTGAAGAATATACTTCTTCAGTTACATTTTCTGATAAATGAATAATGATCATGATGGACTCCTACTTTATACAATGATAGGTTTTTGAATTCATCAGAATTTTATATGGAATTATGTACAATGAATAAGAGTTATTTTAAAATTAATGAATATAAATATGTGGATAATCTCTCCTTTGAAAAACTAACATGCATATTTGAATCTATATGGGAGAGAACTTCCCTGTTGGGTTATAAAAAATATATTTAACATTTATTTTTTTCACTCAGTTAAAATTCATATCAAAGCAACAAAGAGATTAGTAAATGACTGAAATAACTCTTGTTAACTCCAATACCTAACAATGTGCATCATGGTACCTCAGTACATGATCTTAATTTGTTCCACGATTCTAGAGGAAAATGCCCACTTTCCGTGTTTATGCCAAAAAAGATTGTGGTGATCATCATGTTCACCACCTAAGGCAGAGTTTACAAACAAAAGCTAAATTTGGCTGGATGCTTCTGTTTGCAAACAGAAGTAGTGGTATTTGCTGTATAGAAGTACCACTATTCTAAGAAAATCAGAGATGTATATTTCAAGCTAGTTACTCAAAAAACATTAACAGAGAAGTTTTTCAGAATAAACATGAAAATTCATGAAAGCCAATGTAATATATTTACAAGTTTAAACACTGACAACTATACTAAAAGTCATTATGAAAAGGTTTGGCATGTTAAAGAATGTGAATACAGGATTTCTGCTTGACCATCTAAAAATGCATTAACCAAAAACAATGAAAACAAACCAAAACAATTTCTTAGATCTTGATCCAGCAGTGCTACTCTGCAAATATAGCCCAACTGAATGCTTAATAATGTTAGCAGTGGTTAAGCTATGAGAATTTTATTAGCAGGAAGTTAGCATCTACACAGTGCACAACGGGGTCATAATTTATAGCATATCATCTTGATAAAAAATGATGTAATCAGTGAAAGCTGTTGTCAAGAGCATCAGTCCTGTCAAATTAAAATAAAATGCCTTTGAAAATGTTTTCCAGTATAATCTCATTTTTGAATTGTCAGTTGGAAAGTTAGTTTGAAGTATCGGGGCAAAGTTGACAGAGTTACATAGGCGAAAACAACTAACTCTTCAATGGATCTTAAGAGAAATGAAGTAGTGCACAGGTTGGAGTGTAGCTCAGTGGCAGATGCTTGAGCAGCAGGGGCAAGGCCATGCATTTCATCCTCACTACTGAAGGGACAGACACAACTGAAAAGGAAATTGATGCTAATCTCTGACATCAGCTGTTCTGGACTACAAATTGCTACTGGAAGTCTTCAATTTGTTCTTTGTTATCATGTGTTTCTCTAAAATGTGTTGCATTTACTGATTTATCTAAATTTGCTTAAATTTTTGCTCAGTGATTAGCATCTATTAAGTATTTGGAGGAAATTCAAGAATAAAGTTGAAAATTATTTTCACATGAAACAAATTGAATTTCTACTGGAATCTTACAGTGGTGGCTGCAAATGAAAGTCATGAAGATGAGTGTGACAATGAGTGAAACAGGCCAGGACTCTGACATCAAAAAAGCATTGTTAGTTGAGGCATGACCTGAAATTGTGCTTTCTACATGGTGCTCAAGCAGGGAAGATACATTCAAATATGCATGAAAAGTTACCTAAAACTTAGAAATATCATAATAAATCTACTTTGTGTTTTTTTTTTCTAATTTCACACAGGAGTGAAAGTTATTAAAGAACTTCCTGAGAAAATGTATTTAGTGTGTTTTGCTATTCATTTTGTGATTAAGTCACCCTGAGAAGTCATCATTTATAAATATATAGGACATTAGTGACTTTCAGTTCAAACACATTAATTTTATCTGTAAATATCCTAAATTTCAAATACAATTTGAATTAGTCTTAATACAGTGATGGTGAACCTTTTAGAGATTGCCAAGTCCATTTACTTACTATAAAATACAAACAGTACAATTAAACCTGAATACTGATATTTTAGTTTAGGAAAAAACTTTATGTTAACATCTTTTGTCTTTAAAAATACAATAATATGTGTGTGACCACTGTCATAATAGCTTACATTATTTTTAATGTCTAACATTAAAAGTAAATCAAATGCTATATTTGAAACATTTATTTGATATTTATGGTGTTATTTTTTAAAATATTGTATATTGGCACCACATTAAGAAACAAGATTGTTTCAACACCTATTAAAAGAGACAGTGTGGATAATCATATCTCATCTTACCCTACAATGTAGGGATATTAGGATGTGAGTTTATGGAGGTCAGTAGGTCTTCAGTGCAGTAATCTCATGAATATAAATAGCCCCATCAATGGTAATAAAAAAAGAAGGGAAACAAAGCTTATGTATTTAGGGGGTGGTGAGTTGTGGGGGTGAGAATTAAATTATGTTACACACTGGTACAAATTCCCAATATTGAGTGTGATCATGATGTGTATATACAATATACTAATAAAGACAAAAATAAACTAAAAAAGGGAGAAATGAGAGACCACTCCAAGTATGTGATAAGAAAAAAAATAAAATTAAAATAATATAAAATTAATAATAGTGAACACTTTAAATACAAAAGAAGTCACTCACTAGCACCAGTATTCTAGAATCCTAATTAGGACTTCAATCTGCTGAACTGTGAAAATTTAATTTATTTTGTTTAAAAACCATCTAGTCTGTGGTATTCTGTTAGCAGCCATTTTACTAATATATGTTTACCTCATATTTACATTATTAGTATAGTAATAACTTTACTGCTTGAGTATTTTTTGGTCTTTTTCTTTTCTTTTCTTTTTTCTTTTTTTGGAAGGGAGGTGAATACTAAACAGACCAAAAACAATACAAAAAAAAAAATACTTGGGAAATCTGCTATCTGTCAGATTATCCGAAAGCTAATTATAGTAGAGTGAGCAATTTACTAGGAGGAATAAAATATGGAGAATGACGTGGAAAGAACCTGTCAAACATGGAGTTTGCAAGGAAACCACTGAGAATGAGAAAAAGGTAAAAGGAAATCACCCTATGGGGAAGTGTTTACTGGGCATAAGGTGCTTACTTAACTGTGCATGACTGAAAAAGAAAGGTACATATTTTTCAATTTTAAATGAGAGGAAAAAAAAGTATGCAAATACTTGTCCTTTAAAGTCAAGGAGATTTATGTAACTCAGTTTATATTATCCCTCCGTAGAGAATATGAGTCAGTCTAATTGGCTATTTTACATGCTTTTGTTTACATGACTTTGCATAATCTCCACTGTCTGTTCCTTGACAGCAGGGACTTAATCATCAATGTTCACAAAGAATCAAGTGATGAAACTTGGAAATAATAGAAGCACAATAATTACACCATGAATGAATGCTGTTATCTGTTATAATTACTCCTCAGAAGGGTCCTCTTTCTTACCTCCTGACTCCTGCTTCCAAATAGAATCTCAGACTTCATCATTCTAAGAAAGTGTTTTACTTCCCTGTAGACATTAGTTTATCTTCCTTTCTATGCAAGCACTTGATGAAAATTCAATCACTATAAATTTGGCCTAAAAATTAGAAAAAATAAGCTCAAATAATGTTTGATAAAGTGAACTGAATATCATTTCAAATTACAAACATTTAATCAAGAAAGATCCAGAGTCCTTATAAATTTCTTTGTATATGAATTAGTTAACTCTCTCCATAAATTAGGTGAATTCTCAGTAGATGACTGGCATCCTGTTTTTAGATAATCTACTATTCTGTACCTATAAACTTTTTATTATCTTTTTGTCAACTTTTGTCATATTCTCATTCTCATCATTTAAGGTGGTATTCTATTCCCAAATATTAAGTCATAATTTATCAAAAGACTCTCAATACTTCTCTCAGTTCATGTAGAATACAAAATTTTAACCATACCAAAAAACAATTATAACACATCATATGACCAATAAGAGCAATTATTAATCTATGTAATTTTTGGCAGAATTTTTAAAGACAAAGAAGCATCTAAAATCATTTGGAGTTTTACAATTCTATCCTACTTCCATACATAGAAAGGGTAACTGGGATTTTCTTAGTATGTTTCCTGCATTTACTCACATTTAAAGTCAATTCTATGACACATACTAAGTATGTTAAAATTACTGTGTGACAAAATTATGCTTTGGCTTCAGAATGTCCCTGAAAGTCTTTATGTGGCCACAGGCAGGACTTGTGGAAAGGGACTGAATTGTCTGGGTGTTGTGCTCATCAGTGAAATCATGGACTGGTGAGCTGAGCAGCCAGCTTGCTGTTAGAAGGCCGAATCCAGACACAGAAAGCAGAACACTAGGAGAGGGTGTGCCTCTGGCCTTGCATTCTGGCTTTGTTCTCTGTTTCCTGACTTCACGAGGTGAGCAGGTTTCCCTCCTACAGTGCTGTTTCTGTGACTAAACCTGTGGACGACGAACTGAAACTTCCTCTACATTGCAGGTGTCATGTGTTTTGCGTCAGCAGTAAGAAAAGTGAATGAAGAAAATGACCAAAACAGATAGCATACATATTTTAGCAATTTATACTAATTGTCTGTGTTTTAGTCTTTATTTTGCAGAAATTGTGGATCTGTGTTAAAAAGTTATTTTTTGAAGCAAACGTTCTAAGAAGCAGCATGCTTCTAATTACATTGCAGTTTAAATTTCGGGACAAAATTTGGAGGTAAAAAGTACACGGACAGCTCAACTCTATTATTGGACTGCACAAAATATAACACTAAATATCCAAATAGATATGGCCTTACAATTTATTTAGGAAAAAAGAATGTTTTGAGTGAATAAAAATATTGAATCAGCATATGGAAGAAACCTCAAGATAGATCTTAACAGGTAATGTATAGCAATCACAATATGTGTAATGCAGACCCTAAAGTGCCATGCATGAAATTTTGTGCTGTGTACACAATGTCATTGCAAATTGACTTGCTTTACATGAGTACACCTGTTAGGGCTGCATTTTACTATGGTCTGAAATCACTACAAACCCCAAATGAACTACATAAGGAACTTTCTAGCATAGAATCAGAGACACTTTTTGGAAGCGTTCAATATATTTTATTCAGCAATAGCCAATTAATATAGAATACCACTCAAAATGCTAATGCATGCTAATTTGGTTAGATTCCTACTTGAAAAACTTTTATGATATTTCCTGATAAGTTGAACAACTAGAAATGTTAAACATGAAGGCCATAAAAGCTTGCCTGGAAAACATTCATGGGCCTTTCTTAATGTGCATAAAAGATACCTCTACTATGACCTTAGAATCTATTTAAGTAGATGGAGAAACAGACATTTTCCAGTTGTACTGAATTGTGAAAAGGAATATCGTAAGATTTCTCTGTAGAGTTCTCATTTAAAAGTCCGTTGTGCTTTAACAAGGAGCTTGGTGAAAAGATGCAAGGTAAACGAGCACCATCCACAACATTTATCACCTGCCGACCTGCAGGTGTGCATATTAGGGACACAAGCCAGACAGGTTTTACCAAAGCAAGACAAACCTTTGATCATACAGCCATGAAGGGTAGGATGTGCCACGGAACATTTTTTTCCTGAATTTTTTCCTGAAATAGATTTGCTCACAGATTGAATATACAAAACATTCTACCAAGGCTGTAGACAATGTACGGTACACTAGAGATGTTTGTATACAAAGCAACAAGTTTTTAGCACATGTTCCATGCATTCTGGAAAAACGTGCAGAGAATAATGATGTTAATAATAGCCACGTATCTAACTAATTGCTCCTTTTATAATTTATCCCACTCCAGGATCCTATATCTAATAGATAAACACTTCACATCGTGCTTTGGGAAAGCTATCTGACTGATGACATCTGGAAACTTGAGCCTATAGGAAGAACCCAGAGAATAAAGGGATAAGGATTAGATACAATCTCCAACATCATGTCCTGAGCCAGGTATACCAGAAGTGTGGGTCACTGATATCCTAGTTTTCTCACAAGCTAATCAAATTCACAGTCAAGATTAAGTATCACAGTTTCAGATTCATCAAAAAAAACTAAGTTGATACTCTAGACTTCTCATGTACCATCCAACTCATTCTTCATTCTTGCCTATAACATGTGGGATTAAGGTTGTACATCTGTTACTAAGAATGAGTTGTTTGATACATTTTCATTAGTGAAAGATCACAGTTAATATGAATCATTACTCTGTGTATCCCTGTTAGTTATGGGAAATGGATAATGTCTTTTGTCTATTTAGAGCATCATGCACAATCCTCTCATCACTTTGACAATTGCCTTAGTACCCTGTTTGATCCTTCTATTATTTCAATCTCAAACCATTAGAAACTACCTATAGTTTTACTGCCATTTTTGCCTTGGAGTGGAAATAGCAGAAGTAGTCAAAAAATTGTCAGAATAACTTTTACCATGTGGAAATATATGTTTAAAGTTCCAGCACATTTTCTGGCAACTAAAAACATGTATTTTATATACACATGATATTCTAAAGGATAGATTACTGCATAGTGTAAGTTGTATGGATTAAAGGACATTTTGATTAGTTTTAGGTTTTAGTGTTTAAGAATAAGCCATCTGCAAACATTTAGGTTCAGAATTCTATGTAGATATAAATTTTCAACTCAGAAAAAAAATAGGTGGTTGCTGGATTGCATACTCAGTCAGTTCATCTCTGTAAGCACCATCCAAGTTCATATTTTGTATTCTCACTAGCACTGGATCGGTGTTCTTAGTGCTATACATTCTCACTAGGCTTGGGTGGCGGTGCTTTGGATTTCATCCTTCACACAGGTGTGCAGAGGTATCTCTAATGCCATGTGAAGTTCTGTGATGTTGATCCTCTTTTCACATGGGTAGATATCATTATACGTCCTTTGTCCATACTTCTGTTTAGATAATTTGTCTACAATATAATTGGATTGTCTCTTTCCTTTTTTTTTTTTTTTTTTTTTTTTTTTTTTTTTTTTTTTTTTTTTTTTTTTTTTTTTTTTTTTTTTTTTTTTTTTTTTTTTTTTTTTTTTTTTTTTTTTTTTTTTTTTTTTTTTTTTTTTTTTTACTTTGAGCCTACAAGATCCTTTTATATAGTTTGGAGATACAAATTTGTGCCATAGATACAGATAGACACAGACATAGACACTGCCATAGATATATCCAATCAGCAACTATTTTCTTCTACTCTATTTCCTGAAGTTTTATTTCATATCTCTAGTTTTCAGGATGAGAATGTACTCTATGCAGACTGCTGCTATTTTTTTTTTTTAAACAGGGTCTTGCTTTGTAGTTCAGGCTGGCCCTGAGCTCACTATGTAGCCCAGACAAGCTTCAAACTCAGCAATCCTCCTGTCTCTGCCTCCTGAGTGCTTGGATTACAAGCGTGAGCCAACACGCCCCATACTGTGGTATATGGTGTTGATTGCTGGTGGGCGTGAGTCACCACACCCAGCATTGTATGTGGTGATGGGGGGGGGCGGGGGCGGGGATTGAATTCAGGATTTGCACTTGCGAGGCACCAGAACCACTGAGCTAAATCTCCGGCCCAGGCTGCTGCTATTTTTATTTCTTATAGGACTGTAATAGTGATTTTTCAAGCATTTTATTTATTAGAATTAAAGTTTAAAGTCAGATTAACTTTTCAATTTGCATCAATATTCTTTTTAAAGGCAAATTTCTTATTTTTCTCCTTTTAACAATGTATATACACATCATGAAGACACTCAACATTGATAATTCGTACCAGTATATGGCATCCCTTAATTTTAATTATTCCCATTCCTTTACCCACCCTACAATCCTCCATCCTCTACATACATGAGTTTGTTTCCCTTTTTTTAACCATCACAATTTTTCTTTCCCTTCATTATTAACCCCTACCCCCCATTTCCCTTCAGATAATATTTGGGGGGGGCAGGGTCTCACTTTGCAGTTAAGGATGGCTCTGAGCTCACTATGTAGCCCAGGCAAGCCTGGAGCTCAGCAATCCTCCTGCCTCTGCCTCCCGAGTGCTAGGATTACAGGCGTGAGCCACCACGCCCGGCATTGTATGTGGTTACCAGGGATCGAACTCAGGACCTTGCGCTTTTGAGGCAGGCGCAGGAACCACTGAGCTAAATCTCCAGCCCAGGATAATATCTATTTTATAGTGTATATCATATAACAACTAATTTGAGCTAGCTTGAAAATTTTATAAAAATAACTGATTCTTACAGTCTAGTCTCTTGTTGGTACCATGGTTTAAATTCAAGGCCTTATGACATGAGGCAACCAGTCTTCCACTGAGGCACCTTCCAACATTTTGGGTAAAATTTGGCATGATTATTGGAGCTGTGTGGTGCAGGAACATGGTTAAGTATATTTCTAACCTCCAAGAAGAAAGTCACAAGCAAATGACAGTTCATATTTTATAAAGGTAGTGTGAAGTACAATATTTCTGTACAAATCCAATTAAAACAGTAATACACTTTAATATCTTCTTACATTTGTAAAAGCAAATATCTTCCAGATATTTTTATTCTTCAGCAGGGATGTTTATCCTTGAACTGGGCAGTTCACAGCTCATGACAAATATAAACGATGCTAATCACCACTAGTAGCACGTTACAGAGCTCTTTGCAACAGACATTGCAGCAGGCTGACTTGCCTGTGTCCTGGGAAAACAGATGAAGTGATTCTTGTGATGATAAATGCTATTCAAGGAAATCATGAGCTGAATACAAAATAAAATGCATTCCTTTTCATTTAGTTTATGATTTACTCTGAATATATACTTACTTTATTTTGTGTACATCTTTTAGAAGTTTTAACAAGAATAAGAAAACAAATCAGATGAATGAATGTTTAAGATTTATAAGAATTTTTTATATTTTTCTAAATTCTACAATATTCCTGTGAATATTTTTTCTAAATTTCATTCACTACATACTCATGTTTAAATATGCCTATGTCATTTTTCAACAGTCTTTAGCAATTATATATTGATATACTGCCTCATCTCAATAGAAGGCCTTTGCAGAACAATGTATAGTGAAAACCCCAGTTCATTTACCATCACATAAAATCATAGTAATCCAAATTCAGTGAAGTACAGGAAGACAATTTTATTTTTTACAATCAAGAAAGGAGACAATTATTTTACTTCCTTGGTGTATTTATGTATTTTATTAAGTAAAATATATAGCAAAGCAATAAATCCTCTAATCACCCCCCTATGGTGGTATACATTTGCAACCCTCACACTTGGGAGGTTGAAGTAGGAGGATCACTGTGAGTTTGAAGCCAGTGTGGGCTACATAGTAATTCAGAGCCAGCCTGAACTAAAAACTGAAATGGTCTCAAAAAGTACAATTCTATGCCTAAACTCAGTAAATTTTGAAAAAGCAAATAGATCTGTTAAATCATATCAACAACAACAAAACAGTATATAAAACCAGAAACAGGCTCTATTTTACATTCTCTTACGTATTCTTCCAGTCATAGTCCACACCATCCAATTCACCACTGTCTTGATTATAACATTATATTTTATTTGAGAACTTTACATAAATCATATCATTCCATGTTCACTGTTGCATATGTAACATCTTTCATCCAAAATATCTATTAAAATCATTTACGTTGTCATAACAGTCAAGGCTTGTTAATTTTCATTGTCATAAAGCATTTGATTGTTTTAATACACTGTTGTTATCCAATTCCTGATAAATGAATATTTTTAGCACTTACATTTCCAGGTAGCACCCTGTTGGAGGTAGGACCCAGTTAGAAGAAGACCTAGTAAAATGTAGGCCCTATTAGAGGTAGGATTGTGTTGAGTGCAGGACCTGGTTGGAAGAAGGAATGGTTTAGATGTATGAACAAATTGGAGGTTAGTCTGAGGTGAAGGTAGACCCTGTTGGAAGTAGGACTTGGTTGGAGGTAGGAATTGCTTTGCCATGGCATCCTGATGCAGGTAAGACTCTGTTGAAGGTAAGACCTGGTTAGAGGGAGGACCAAGTTTCATGAAGTACTCCTTTAGATGAAGGACCCAGTTAGAGGTGGGATCCACATGAAGATAGCACTGTGTTGGAGGTAGGATTGGATGGAGGTAGCACCCAGTAGGAGTTAGGAACCATTTGGAGGTAGGAAGTGGTAAGAGGTAGCACTCATTCTGGGGTAGGACCCAGTTGGAAGTAACACCCTATTGAAGGTAGTACTCAGTTGGAGGTAGGACCTGGTTAGTGGTAGGCCCTACTGAAGGTTGACAGTGTTGGAGGTAGGAAATGGTCGGATACAGGCAATGTTGGAAGTAGGACCTTGTTGGAATTAGGACACAGCTGGAAGTAGGATCAAGGTGAAGGTAGGCCCTGTTGCAGTTAGGCTTTTTTTTAGGTAGGAATGGTTAAGTGTAGGACCTGGTTGGAGGAAGGAACCATTTAGATGTAGGGCCAAGTTGAGGTAGGCCCTGCTGGATTTAGGACTCGGTCTGAGGTAGGAACCTGTTGGATGCAGCACCCTGTTAGAGGTAGGACCCAGTTGGTGGTTGCACCATACTGAAGGTAGGACCCAGCTGGAAGTAGGACCTGTTTAGAGGTAGGATCTCTTGAAGGTGTAAATTGGAGGTGGTTAAAGATAGGACAAGTTGGAGGTAGCACCCTGTAGGAGGTAGGACCAGTTAGAGTTAGCACCATGTTTCAGGTAGGACTGGATTGGAATTAGCTGCTTTGACATTGCCAACCACAGTTGGAAAAATACTTTCAAAATATATTTCATCACGTTTTTTTTTCTTAGTAAAAATCAAAATATATGAGAATTAAGTGTGAAATGAGGACTTTATAAACAATTCACTCAGTCTTTTCCAAATGGTAAGCATATAATTAGCAGTGTCATTTGGCCCATTTATCAGTGTAAGTCTTTTAAAAATAGGATGTTTTTAATAGACTTAACTTTTCCTGTTTTTTTTTTTCCCTTAAAACATAGGCACATTATTGGTGATAAACCAAAATACCAGTATTCTCTTTATATGATGGAAGTTTTTTTTTTTTTTTTTGATAGCACCTTGCCTTATAGTTTAGGCTGGCCCTGCATGCACTATGGACCCTGGGCAAGCCTCAAACTCATCAGTCCTCCTGCCTCTGCCTCCCAAGTGCTGGGATTACAGGCATGAGTCACCATGCCTGGAAGACAATTTTCTTAAAGTTTCCAAAGAT
>PVIC010027506.1:0-23964 GCA_004025085.1 Thryonomys swinderianus
ATCCTTGTTGTCACACGACTATATTTGATTAAGAAAGAGAAAGATCGCTTGTTTTTGAAATTTCAAAGATGCCAAAATGAGGCTTCTATAAAAATTCCTGAATAAGAACAGATAAAAGGAATTGTTTTTTCTCAACCACGGATGAGTAATGTTTCTCGGGCTTCCGCACAGGCTACAGTTGGCCACAAACTATTTTGTTCTGCTCCTTTCCCCAGACCTCCCACATCACAAACACTTTTGGAGAGGTAAGTTTTATCCTTGGCAGGTTTCTAATGGTTAACTTTTCCAAATGAAGAAGGCAAGATACAATGAAGGTGACCATTTGTAAGCTCAGTTACTAATATTTAATAATACTAGTAAATACTATTACTCTTTAACTTACTGTTATTATTGCCTGTAAATACAGAATACTACGTTGCCTGGTGGACAGCCCATAGATTACCAATCCGTGGAGATTTCTGCTCAGCTATTTCATAGCTCAGTCTTGATAGTTCTGAGTGGCATCTGTGTATGATAATGTCACTTCATCATCATGTTGTACAGAGATGTAAAAAAATGCTGTCATTGCCACTTCATAGGCTCCCAACAGATGGTATGTTTTTTGTTCCATGTTTCTTCCTTTGTATAAACTTATGTTCTTTGTCTACATTTTTAGCTGATGAAAATTTAAGCCATTTGTATTTAGTTTCACTCTCAATAATATCATACTCTGATAAAATTATTCATTTTATATAACCAGCTAATTCCCCCACTACAAAGAACTAACATCCAAAGACATTTGGTCTTTTTCTATTTTGACAGCTGTTAAAGATTTAGCAACTTCAAGTTCCCAAAGATAACAAATTTATCTTTTATACCATATGGTAGTCTCAGAAATTGTGGCTTGATTGGAAGACAAGTAAATAAACTAAATTCTAAGGTTCATTTTCAGTCTTTAATAGCATATATCACCATGTGTTGAGGCTTAAATAAAGATACGTTTCTTTATTTCCACTCTGACAGTTTTTTCATTTCATCTTTTGGCAAAATGAAACATACAGATTCAAAGAGGAATAAGTACTGATCTAAAACTACACTTACAGTTCAAGTTCTAAGCTTAAGAATCATAACAGAAGAAAGGATTTCCCTTTTTTTTAGGCAGCTTTCTAGAAGCATCAACCTACCATTCTCTAACAACACATTCCGCATGGTAATATTGGCACTTAAGTTTCTAAAATTAATTTGGAATATTTATGAGGCTTATATTACCTAATACCATTGACACATAAAATTTAGAGGCTTTGGGCCGGGGATTTAGCTCAGTGGTTTCAGCGCCTGTCTAGCAAGCACAATGTCCCTGGTTTGATCCTGCTGGGTAACCACATACAACAGTAGCGGGTGTGGTGACTCATGCTCACCAGCAATCAGTACCACATACCACAATGCTGGGCGTGGTGGCTCACACCTGTCATTCCAGCAATCAGGAGGGAGAGGAAGGAGGACTGCTGAGAGTTCAAGGCTTGTCTGCGGTACATAGTGAGCTCGGCCAGGGTGAACTACAAAGTGCGACCCTGTCTCAAAAAAAAAAAAATAGAATTTGAAAAACTAAAAATGGAAATGGTTTTCTCAAAGCTTCATGAGGAAATCATGATTAGTAAAGAAGCTTTGAGAGCTCTTTCTCCAGAAACACCAAATGAATTCAAAGTAAGAAGCACTTGATCAAACTCTGTCACTACAATCTCATGATGTGAACTGGAGACCTAAAAGAAATTTCAGGAGGATTTTAACTCTGAATTCACTCATAGCCACACCTTAACATTCTCAGTACGTTCCCTGAGCTCCTTATCTCCATATAAATTGACTTCTTTGGGGCTAAGACGAATCTCATTGTTTTGTTTTAAATTTATTTCAATAAATCAACTCCCTGCATCTTAAGTTTCACTATCTTAATGGAGACATTATAAAAATGCCAGGTATCATTATGATATTAACTTTACCCTTATTATATTTTTGGCTTTCTAAACTTCTTAAGTATTTTTGTCACTTTGTTCACATCAATATTTGTAAAAATATTCTGCCCTATGAGTGTGTGGTACAGACAGGAGACACTGGCTCTTTCAAGCATGTTTCCATGTATTTTGGATGAAAAAGTCCTTGAAGGTAGAAATAAAAAACTTATGTAAGCCTAAACACTTGCTCCATAGTATATGGTATTAAAGACACGGAGCCAATTTTGGAACTTTGTCCGTTGTGTGTATCTTCCAATCGAGTCAAAGTTACTGAGACTACCTCATCGTTTTAGAAGACATACTCTGTTGCCATTACAGACTTGAAATTACCCAATCAGCAACAGCTGTTACAATGGATCTAATCACAATGCCCTTGCTGGCACAGTCAGTTTTCATTTTTTTTTGTCCATTGGACAGCATCTCCAAGTTGCCTAGGCTGGGCCTGAAAATGTCATTCTCTTATTTCAGCGTGTTGGGATTACAGATATGCACCACCACAGCTGGTTTCACTGGGACTTTTTGAGCAAAGGGGACTTGGTATGCATTTGATTTTTGTAGAAAACAAGCGGAGCTGTGTAATGTCCTTAAATGCCCTATGCCTGGATGACACCAATAAAGTAAGCCGGGCTAGTCTCAGAAAGCCACAGCACTTAGAAACTTCTGGGAGTCACTGTTCCCTCCTTTCCTTCATCTCCCTGTGCAAGGCCAAGGAGAGAAGTACCCGCAGGGGGCTTGAGCTGCTCCTGTGTACCTGGAGTGGTCCCCATGCAGACTGGACACCCTTAACAAAGGGAAAGGAAGGCGGTCACATGATCGTGCTTTGGAGCTCTGCCGAGGGCTTGCACCAGCCTGAGAAGACGACCTATACATGAGGGGCCGGGGCCACAGCGGATCCGGAATGGACCAGAAGAAAGCCAAGAGGCCTTGTCCTGGCCCTTTCCCTTGCCACACGTGTCTTGTTCCTACGCTTCTGCCCAGCTCCCTTGCCTTGGCCCAAGTCAGCGTCTCAGGCATCGACAGAAGGTGCTGCAGGTTCTGGACTCTCACTCGTCCTTGCAATCCATACCGGGTATGGCAATCCAAACTCGGGGCAGTCTAGTTCTCTGCTGAACCCAGTGACTGGTACCAAGCCACAATGCCTCCTGCATCTTATAGGCCCACTGCACAGAGTAGGTCCCCAAGAAACAGCTTGAGGAGATTCAATCTCTTGACAGAAATAACACAGAAAGGACTTAGGGAAAGAATGTGTTGTGAGATAGTGGAGGGAAGAAGAGCCCAAGCCAATTCTGAGGCATAGAAAAGATGGGGAGACCACTGACAGTAATGGGGAAATGAGAGGAAAAGTTGTTTGAGGTAAAGAGAAAATGAGTCCAGTTTCTGACAGTTTAAGTGAGGGAGGTGGGGAGATTCGAAGGGGCGAATGGGAAGGCTGGAGTAGCGCTTTGCTATGGAGAAATCATGGTGGGACTCAATGGAGACAAGGAGAGTTTCCAAGGAAAAAATACGTGAAAATAAAGAAGCCTAAGGATAAAAGACATCCGTATGAATAGACAATAATGAACAATATTTGCTATTGGGTCATACAGCTGATAATACAAAATGAGTGGTAATAATTTTACTGATTTCATATTTTGTGGCACCAGATGGGGGGGGGGTAGACTGTCCAGGAAGTAGGTTTTGCTCATTAGTACATTCTGTGAAACCTGTCTCCCAGTGCTGCCGAATACTTTACTTGGACTAATCTGCAAGATTGCACTGTGAACAGATTTTATGTAGCGTTACCTTAAAAAGAGATATCTACACAGGAATGATTAGAGCTAGAGACCAGCACCCAAAAACATACAAAAATGGTACACCGAAGCCCTAAACTGGAAAGCTATCCTAATAATCAATGTCATAGCACCACCTGCTGGGGACGTTATTTTCCCACTTCGCACCTAACCCTTAACCAATTATTTCTGCTTACCTACATGTCAAAATTCCTCAAACTGAAATTACTTATAAAGTGTTCACAGGGCAGCACTGGGGTCGTTTTGGGTGCTAAGACTACAGCAGCTCTAAGTGCTGCCAACCCTGTGCTGGAACGAGGCCACGCGCTACCTACCGCCTCTGAACTGACCACTACTCTCTCGGGGAACAGCGCACAAACTACCACGAATCCAGAGCAACAAAGGAAAGGATGGGCGTCCAGCAGAAATCACTAATAAAACCTCAGAGCAGAGGGAAGACGCCCCGCCGAGGTGTCGCCTCAGCAACCCTCAGCTTCAGAGGCTGCTGGAGAGGCCCGCCCCCACACGCGCCCCCCCCACTCAGGCGGCCAGTGCGCTTGCGCCGAGCTTGCGTCACTTCCGTCGGCCGGGCTCCGATTCCGGAAGGAGCTTCACAGTGGTGGCGGCGGGTTCTCCTCTCTGATTAGTGTTTCGCCGCTGCTGAAGGGGTGGAGTGCACGGTAGCGTCATGGTCGAGGTAAAGTAACGCAGGGTACCCAGAAGTCGTTTGTCTGTGGACCGTTTTTCCTTCGCAGCGGCCGTGGGGGGTGGAAAGTAACTAGGAATCTGCAGGGAGGAGAGGCTGCAAGGAAGGTGTTTGGCCCAGCCGGGTGGTCGCTTCGTAAGGTTTTCGGGGAGGAAGAGAGGTCAGAGGAGAACGCGACTCGGAGGATGGTCCAGGCGGGAAACCCGGGGCATTCCTCCAGTTCCGTGGCTCTGGGAAGCTGGGCGCCGTCCTGGGAGGCGGGGCTTCTCCTGCTGGTGAAGCCCTGGCCCTCGCCGCGGTTAGGACCTCGCGCCGTGGTTCAGCTCCGGCCCAGGAAAACCTGCGTGTGGAATTTTTACATCGTTCCCTAACGTGAAGAACACTCTGTTAGCAGACACACTTCATCTCAACGCAAACATTTCCTGGTTCCACCCGGTCTCCACACGCATCACAGGCCCCCCTACTTCCAGTCCAACATCATCTTTTCCCTGGACCGCTGCATTAGCTTCTAGCCGGCCTCCTCGCTTCCGTTTTTGTTTTCCTATAACTTGTGCCGTGGAAGGCGTAAGTTAGCCCTGCTTTTCTTGCTTAAAACCCTCTGCTGGCTCTGTTCTACAACAAAAATACAGGCTGTTGTAACGGCCTGAAAGACGATGCTGATCTGAACCTCGTCTGCCCTTGCGGTCTCATTGTAAGCTACAGCCCGTCTCCCCCAGGCCGCGCAGCTGTACTGCGTTTCTGGCGTTGTTTCAGTCACTCATCACCTTCTCACAAGGCCCCTGGGTTCTTGTTTCTGTTCAGGGCACGGTTTCCTCCCTCCCTGCTTAAATAGCACCTCAGTGAAATGTAATAATTATTTCTTCCCTCCCTTAGACCCTCGCTGATTTCCATAGCTCTTTACAAAATGTAATGTTATTTTGCTTAATACTTGTCTGTTGTCCCTAGAGCGTGGGGACCATGATTTCCTTTTCATCATCTCTTGTCAGCATCTAGCACAGTGCTTGCCACTCATGTAGTACAAGTTAAGTATTCACTGAATAAATGACCAACTTCTACCATCGTTCACTTGCTATGCCTAAGGCTCTGAGGAAAGAGGAGCTTTCTCCTGTCCTCTGAACCTGACTCCTGTAACTGGCTACAATAACTAATGGATGGTATGAAGCTTTTTACATACCTAAATATGGAAAGTGTGTAATAGATGTGACCCTCTTTAGGTTATGATAATGGGTAATTTGTAGCTAAATGTGTAATTACATTCTTTCTTTTTAGGAGGTACAGAAACATTCTGTACACACACTTGTGTTCAGGTCATTGAAAAGGACCCATGACATGTTTGTAGCTGATAATGGAAAACCTGTGCCTTTGGATGAAGAGAGGTAGGTATAATTCATTTTCATCTGCTAGGTTTTTAAAATTCTGATAATGAGGGAAGAGAGCAGAAAGAGGGAAATCTATAAAGGTCTTAAAAGTAATAACAAATTATTCAATAATGACTAGTATTTTTGCATATTTTAAACTAATTTTATTTTTTACAGTAAAGTACCCCATTAATTGCATTTTATAAATATCCAGTAATTAGAATCTCTTTTAGGTATTTTATTTTATAATCAGTCCCTTTGTATGTGCTTTCAGCTTTCCGCTGCTCTCAGAGCCTTGCTGAGCTGAAACTACCTGGCCAGTACCTCTACTCCATCTTTTCTCATTAATATGATTTTTGAGCAGTGGCATATTTTTGATTCCACATATCTAGCTCCAGTCTTAGATTGTGTTATGTGCCATATTCCTTCTTTGTCCTTTACCATTCTTTTAATATCTAAATTCCACAAATAAGCATTTCTATTTCATAAGGTGCACTGTTCTTAAAGTGTTTTAAATACATTTCTTTTACAGTATTGAATTACATAAGTACTTTAGTTCTAACTAACTTTTTTAGATACATCTGGTGAAGGTTGCTATAGAAGTTTTTTTGCTATATCTTTGTATGTAGACATTAAAGGAAATACATTGATTTTGAGATATTTAAAGGGATGTATTAGTTTCTATGTCTTTAAGCCAGTTGAACACTTGGAAACTCATCATGAAAGGCTTTATAGTGGCAGTAGGCTAAAATACTAGGTGTAATGAATACTGTATGGTGGTATTTGAGCGAAAGTACATATGGTGTAGAAATGCACTTGAAAGTTTTTGATTTCATAAAATACTATTTAATTTTAAAGTCTTACTATAAACATTTTCTTTGTGACTGAGAAGACCTAAGCTACTTAAATATTTGTTTCCTGGGGCTGGAGGGTTAGCTCAGTGGTTCTGGCGCCTGCCTCGCAAGCGCAAGATCCTGAGTTCGATCCCCGGTAACCACATATAATGCTGGGCGTGGAGACACGCCCACCAACAATCAACACCGCATACCACAGCGCCGGGCGTGGTGGTTCACGCCTGTCATCCCAGCACTCGGGAGGCAGAGACAGGAGGATTGCTGAGTTCACGGCGGCTTGCCTGGGCACCATAGTGAGCTCAGGGCCAGCCTGAACTACAACGCGAGACCCTGTCTCAAAAAAAAAAAAAAAATATTTGTTTCCTGGCTATCTATAAACATTTGTTTTGCTGAATATATCTAGAATATTTAAGGGTACATCTTATGTTTATAATTTTTAAATAGTCACAAACGAAAAATGGCAATCAAGCTTCGTAACGAGTATGGTCCTGTGTTGCACATGCCTACATCAAAAGAAAATCTTAAAGAGAAGGGCCCTCAGAATGCACCGGATTCATATGGTCAAAAACAGTATCCTGCCAATCAAGGTAAATATGGGTACTCAGAAATGCCAGGGTGCATATACAAATTCTAAAAATAGAAAAGCAAAATGTCTAATTAAGTGCCCTTCCTCCCAAAAGCACAAATTGAGATTTTAAAATATTTTTTGAGTATACCAGTGTTGTAATGGATCTCTTGACTTGCTTATGGAATAATAAGTGAAATAATGAAGTTGGTTCGTTACTTTTTTCTTATTGAAAATAAAGTATAGGATTATGATGGGAACATTAAGATGTGAAGGTCACCCTGGAGACTAAAGAAAAAATTTAGAAACTATTTCTGACCTGTGGAGAGACCTTCTATCACAGCTATAATTCACAAAATAAACTAAGTACTGCAATTACAGTGAGTAGAGACTGCAAGATTCCATAGCATTTATTTTGTCAGAAGGAAAACCAGATTGTTGCTTAATAGGAAAATCTTTATATACCATTGCTGTATAAGAGTAAGTTCATGAGCTTCTCCCCCCTTTGCCAGTCAATAGGCAAAGAAATTGCTGTGAACACAGTTTATACAGTCAGAGCAACTTGAACTTTAATCTAGTTGGGAAAGAAAAATGCAGTCAATGTAATATGATAGCTTAAAAAGGTACTTGACTGTAAGATAAATTTTCTATTAACTTATTTATCTGTTATAGGACAAGAAGTTGAATATGTAGTGACAGGCACACATCCATATCCACCAGGACCTGGTAAGTGTTTTTTTCAGACTGTTCTGGGCCTAGTTAAGCTCATCTGGTAGTTAAGGCAGGCATGCAAATGCCTAAACTTAGAAAGATGAAAGTGCTAGTTTAGAAACAGGTATGGTTGAAGTGTGCCGTGTGTGTGTGTGTGTGTGTGTGTGTGTGTGTGTGTGTCGTACACGGGTTCATACAGAAATGATTTGGTCACTGTAACAGGTGAGAGGACAAAGGCTTAGTATTCATAGGAAGTGTAGAGAAATGGGGTGCTTTTTATTGTAGGAGCATTCACTTTAGGAAACATTCTGTTAGTATTTTAGTACTACATTTTGCTTTTGAAGGTATATCTGACTCTAGTAGAAAGTTTGTCTTGGACACTTTAATACTAGGCTATTATAATCAGATCAAATTATAAAGCAGTATTTATTGTGAAAAAATGAGAAACAAAAACAAGCAAAGCATAATGAAAATATTGCAATCTCCGTACCCCGAGATAGCCATCTGTTGCATTTTCTCTTCATATTTTATTTTAATCATGTAAATGAGAACAAAGATAGCTACTAATAGGAATGCTTTTATTTTTATTAGGGGTGGCTTTGACAGCAGATACTAAAGTCCAGAGAATGCCAAGTGAATCTGCTGCACAGTCCTTAGCAGTGGCATTACCTTCTCCTCAAGCCAGGTATGAAACAGAATGAATTGAAAAGATCTTAAAAGCATATTTTGCACCATTTATGTTCTTGTTTCTTTACAATATGTATTACATGATATTTTGTATTAGAGTTTGCAAAAACTAAAGGCTAAGCTTTGCAGAATGCATGACTGGAGGCATTATTTGCTTATTGGTGGTATTCCTTTTCCTCAGAACTGACGCAAATCGTACTGCACCTGGTGGGAGTGAATACCGACATCCTGGGGCTTCTGAACGCTCACAATCTACAGGGGTAAACTCGGTGAGTTTCCTAGGTCTAACAGCACTCTGGCCATCCACCCTAATGTGTTACCTCATTCTTTTTATCTCAAAAAGAAGTGATCGCTAGGCCGGAGATTTAGCTCAATGGTTCCAGCGCCTGCCTCGTAAGCGCAAGGCCCTGAGTTCAGTCCCGGTAACCACATACAATGCTGGGCCTGGTGACTCACGCCCACCAGCAATCAATACCACATACCACATTGCCGGGCGTGGTGGCTCACTCGGGAGGGTCCCAGCACTCGGGAAGCAGAGGCAGGAGGATTGCTGAGTTCAAGGCTTGCCTGGGCTACATAGTAAACTGAGGGCCAGCCTGACCTACAAAGCAAGACCCTGTCTCAAAAAAAAAAAGAAGTGATCGCTTCCTGGAATTTGTTACTGTAAATAGCAGCTTGTAGCTTAGGTCTTCAGTAAATTGACTATTTTTTGACATATGAAACCCTGTTATTTCTGTGTCTGCTCATACATTGTATGTAACGTATATTGAAGAAGGTGTGTTGTTAGTCTCCATCATTAAAACTGCAAGGGATATTTTCTGAACCTCATGTTAATATGCGTTAGCTATGTAGATCTTTTAGTTGAGCTATAAATCAGTCTGTACTTACAGTTGAGTGCTGTTATTATGAAATCATCCATAAGTTGTTCAAGCAGTATCTCAAATGAGCGCTGAGAAGTGCGGACGTAGTTATAAGCAACTGGCAGCTGTCGTTACTACTGGTGAAAATAGTTGTAGAAAGAACACCTGTGAGAATGTCATATGTTTCATTATGGCATCATTACACACAAGTGTGGACTTTACCTCCTTGTTCACTCTAGAATTGATCTGACATGAAGTGGCCTTCATGCCACATTTCTTTTTTTTTTAAATCCTCCATTCAGAAGAGGTCTCCTTGTCCCTTGGGAAGTTTAATTTTAACTTCTTGAGAGCTTAAAACATTTTTGGGGTTAATGAATGGATATTGACAATATATGTTATGGTTGAGTATCCTTTTTTGATATACTTAGCACCAAGATTTGTTTTTGGTTTTTTGAATCTTTGGATAAACTACCTGTTGAGCATTTCTAATCTGATATTCTGATATCCCAATTGAACTTGAACTGTAGAGTGTTTTCTCCTTGGGGTTTTGAATTAAAGATGTTCAACCTGTATTAGCAGTGTGCCTTTTGCAATCACATTTAAGTACTGTATGAGAAAGTGAATAAGAATCTTATGATTAGGTGCTTTTGCTTCCCACGTTTATGGGCAACCCAAGGAGATTGGTTAGTAATTGGCACAGAAGGGTTTTGAACTTAAACACTGTGATGTCTGCTCTTAACTTAAATACTCTGCCTCGAGGTTTTTTTACTTGGTTTTTAAAACTAACTTACAGAAAATAAAATTCTAATTAGATGTCTTAGGCTCATTTTTCTACCTGAAAAAGTAATTTAACTGTCTTTTCCTCTACATTTAAGGGGAACAAAACTTTCATAAGTCCTCTATTTTGATTTCAGTTTTTGAATTAGTAACATAAAACATTACATATATCTTTCTTAAGCATATAATAGATGATATAATAAATATACCTTCATTAATCATGTATTTTATATTTAGATGGTTATGGAGACTGGGAATACCAAGAACTCTGCACTGATGGCTAAAAAAGCCCCTACAATGCCAAAACCCCAGTGGCACCCACCATGGAAACTCTACAGGGTGAGTGAATCTGCATTTAGTCCCACTGTTTAGCATGCTGCTTTCCAGCTGACAAGGGCAAAGAGCAGAACACAGAGGAAGAAGACTGAGGGTGAAAGCTAGTAGAGTGAGCTAAGGTGGAAACAAAGGGCTCACAGTATGTGAACAAACAGGTCCTTTGAGAAGGAAGTTTTCTTGTTAAAAGCTGCGCTGGTGTTTTTGTAAGATACAGAGTAAAACATCAATAGAAATGTGGAGGGGAGACAAAATGAATTTAGGCAAGTGAAGCATTTATATGAAAGTTAAGGAGAAAACACCTTATAAGAAATTACTTCGGATATACCAAGCCTTCCAGCTTCAGTAAATGAAAATGATCCAAAATGATCAAATCTAAAATAATTCATAATAGGAAATGTACAACTAACATGTTTATTTTTCAAATGATTGTATAGTAAGAAACTAGATTCTTTATAAATCTAACAGATTTTCATAGATGTGGAATTCAGTAACACTCGCCATAATCAGTATATTGCCTCAAAAAAACATCTGTGATGGGGCCGGAGATTTAGCTCAGTGGTTCCGGCGCCTGCCTCGCAAGCTCAAGGTCCTGAGTTCGATCCCGGTAACCACATATGATGCTGGGTGTGGAGACTCACGCCCACCAGCAATCAATACCATATACCACAGTGCCGGGCGTGGTGGCTCACACCTGTCATTCCAGCACTCGGGAGGCAGAGGCAGGAGGATTGCTGAGTTCCAGGCTTGCCTGGGCTACATAGTGAGCTCAGGGCCAGCCTGAACTACAAAGCGAGACCCTGTCCCCAAAAAAAAAAAAAAAAAAGCACCTATGATGTTCTTTTAGTTCTACCTCCTCCACCCCTGGCAACTACCAGTCTATTCTCTGTCATTCTCTGTGGCTTTTCAACTGTCATTCAATTGAAGGTGTACAGTAAGTTCTTCTTGAGAGTGAGTTCCTATACTGACAAGTGCTGAAGATTTCTGTGAGTCGCTGGGTTAGTAATGCCCCCCCCCCCACAGTATTCCACTGTATGGATGTACTGCCATTGTTTGTTAGTTCGCCCTTGCAGATTATACTTCTCACTCTAAAATTTAGTTGCCAGATCTTATCGATTTGGATTTAGGAGTGTGGTACCGAGCTGCACTGCAGTTAAATTGAGCACCTTTGAACTGATCTGTGCGTGTGCCGCCTTCTCCTTACACAGGTTATCAGTGGGCATCTTGGCTGGGTACGCTGTATCGCCGTTGAACCAGGAAACCAGTGGTTTGTTACTGGATCTGCTGACAGAACTATAAAGGTACTAAGTAAGGAAGAAAAACATAAGCATGACTTTGTGTTTGTCACATAAGTTTAGTCTTTTTTGTTTCCTATTGCTATTTCAAGTCCTTTTTTTTTTAATTTGGGAAAAATTACTGTCCTAGTGAAAAGTAGTATTTAAATAATAGCTTTTTTCTAAACTTGCTACCTGTTACTAATTTTTTGGTAGTTAAGGATTTTTTTCTTCCTCTGATTATGAAATTAAAGCATCTTCATCTATAAAAATTGGGAGACTATAGACAACTGTCAAGGAACCTAGACCCACATGTACTCATCTCTTAAGATACTTAGGTGAAATTTAATACTTTTTAAAGTAGTTACACAGTTTAGATACTCTACATTGTTTTTCTCTTGTTGGACATTGAAGTTGTAGTTTGATGCTGTTCATTTTTATGCATAATACCATAATTAGTCTTCATGCATGCAGCTGTGTTTCATAGGGCAGACTCCCAGACATAGAAATTTTGGGTCAAATATCTATCAAACTGATATCCAAAGTAAAAGATACTTTCCAAAGTTAGTGAATTCACAACTGCAGTATATTTGAGCAATTCTATTTCAGTGTGTTGTAAAACAATTGGATATTTAATCTTCTTAAAGCATTCACATAAGGCTAGAGATTTAGCTCAGTGGTTCCTGGCACTTGCCTAGCGAGTGCAAGGTCCCTTGTTCGATCCCTGGTAACCACATACAACAATACTGGGCATGTTGACTCACACCCACAAGCAAACCGTACCATTCACCACAGTCCCCGATGTGGTGCCTCACACCTGTAATCCCAGCACTCAGGCAGAGGCAGGAGGCTTGCTGAGTTTGAGGCTTGCCTGGGCTACATAGTGAGCTCAGGGCCAGCCTGAACTACAAAGGGAGACACTGTCTCAAAAAAAAAATCATGTAAAATTTCTAGAAAGGTTGAACTTTCCTACAGCTTTACATTGTATTTTCAGTTTTCTTAATTACGCTACTATACAGACCATTATCAGTGATATCCTCTATAGATAGGAGTACTAAGCTTGTCTCCTGCTGAGACTATTTTCCCAGTTTCACTTTGCCTTTTTATCCTTTGGCTGCAGATCTGGGATTTGGCCAGTGGCAAGTTGAAACTTTCACTGACTGGACATATCAGCACTGTGCGGGGCGTGATTGTGAGCACAAGGAGCCCATACCTGTTTTCTTGTGGAGAAGACAAACAAGTAAAATGCTGGGATCTTGAGTATAATAAGGTAGGCCTGGAGGTAAGGATTTAAAACATAAGGCACCATTGATTTATCATTCTAATTGTAGAAATTTTGTTTTTTTCTGCTTTATCTTAAGGTTATAAGGCACTATCATGGACATCTAAGTGCAGTATATGGTTTGGATTTGCATCCAACAATTGATGTGCTGGTAACCTGTAGTCGAGATTCAACTGCACGGGTAGGTCTGTGTGACAAAGCTGTGCTTTTTGTGCAAATGAGTTGCAGTCTGTAATACACGTTTGATATGGGAGAGTTACATTCACTGGTAGAAAAGTAAAGATAGCTGCTAGACTCAGTAGCACCCGGCTCCCTAATTTTTGGCTTATATATTTCTCTACCGTTGTCTTAGATCTGTGGCCTCAATATACTTACTATCAGTGCCTTGGCCTTGAGATGTGACATTCTGCTCTCCTATTTTACTGTTGTCCATAAGGTCTTAAATTCAGCCATCCTTTTATCCTCATGTATCACTAGCCTTTCATTACCCCACTCCCCACTGGCAGCTATCTCCTGCCTGTGTTCCCTTCCAGCTCAGAGGTCACTACATGGTGTGAGCACTTTCTGCACTACATTGAGGCACAGTTGTCTAGTAAGTTTCCAGCTTTAAATTGCTCCAGTTATTTACCTGAGGTATGATGCCTGTACTTTTGACAGTCTTCTCTTATTTTATAGATTTGGGATGTGAGAACTAAAGCCAGTGTACATACATTGTCTGGGCATACAAATGCAGTTGCTACAGTGAGGTGTCAAGCTGCGGAACCACAAATTATTACTGGTATGATCGATACTTTTTAAATTTGCAACCTGTTCATTTAATATGAGATCGTGATGATGTATAAGCCCTTATGTTCCCTGTGGCTTTTGTAGTATTTAGAATGTTTCTGTGGCATATATTTTAGTCAAGAGCATTTGAAATTTAAGATTTTGCCCACTTGTTTTTACCTTAATATTTTTTATGTATACACTATTATACATAGTACACGGGTATCTCTCTTCACAAACTTAATTTGTTTAACATTTGTGGGGAAAATGGCCATCCATTGCAAAGTTCACGATCAAAAACAAAATTTTGCCTAACATTTCTATTTGGAAACCAAATTTGTTCACAAACAAAAGCATTTGTGAACCATGTTCCACTGTATCTTTTCATGAGTGGCAGAAAACTGTTGTTACATACAACTAAGTATTACAGTGTCAACATTATTAGTCCAAGAGATTGAGGTTAGAAGACAAAATATTCTGAGACCAGTAATCTTTAGAATTCATGGGAATCTTAATTTTAATAATAATCTTTAATACTAGAAATTTTTTGTTTTGCTTGATATATTTTAACTGAAAAAAGTTGCTGGTATAATTTGACTTTATTCACTAGAGAATAAAATCATCTCTGCTTTATTATTTGCACTTCCACTTGCTGTTCAGTTGATGGGCAAGCATTTCATTTCATTTT
Organism: Thryonomys swinderianus; assembly: GCA_004025085.1. Classification (NCBI taxonomy): domain Eukaryota; kingdom Metazoa; phylum Chordata; class Mammalia; order Rodentia; family Thryonomyidae; genus Thryonomys; species Thryonomys swinderianus. The sequence goes on from PVIC010027506.1 coordinate 14,618, forward strand.
TAAAGAATTAAATTTAAAATTAACCTACAGTATGGGAATTACAATGAATTTAACCAAGAGATGATAGGATTTTTGTTTAGTATTTATATATTCATAGAAAAATTGTTCTTATTTTACTTTATTCCACTCTTTCATTCTTTTTTCTGGTCCATGTTTTGGGAATGTGTGTGTATTTTCATTACAGGAAGCCATGACACTACAATACGATTATGGGATCTGGTGGCTGGAAAAACAAGAGTGACATTAACAAATCATAAAAAGTCAGTCAGGGCTGTGGTTTTACATCCCCGACAGTAAGTTTTCCTATTTTCTCTTATTCATGTCTTAGCATAGTATCAATTCAATATTAGTATTGCTTTCGGTAGTCATTTAGCTAGCTATCATTTCCAGGCCTGTGAGATGTACAGACATGTGTTTCTGTAATTTTTTCTTTGTTACTACTTTGCTTCCTTTCCCATATGAAATGAAAAAGCCTCCTACACAATGACATATAAGATGAAAAAAAATCATAGCCAAAAGCTGCACGTAAGAATAGAGGGTAATAGTGGCTGGCTGTGTTTTGGGCAAAGATGGTATTGGATGCTGAGTCATAGGTAGAATAATTCTTGAGGAGAGAGTTACATAACGGAGAGTGAGAACCATTAACACTGTAATCAAATAGCCAAAGAAGTAGAACATAGTACCCTTCTTGCTACCACCGCTGGGACTTTTCAGTTTGTATTCGTCTTTCTCTCCTCCCTCTTTCTTTTCCTCCATTTCCTATTCTTTCTTTCTCTTGCCCTCAATCTTTCCTCTAAGCCCTTTTTCTGAACTATCCCATAATATTTTGTGTTCATGTCAAATTAGATATTTGCATATTTAGTGCACTCTGGAAAAAATGAAAATAAAACATACTGTGGAATTTAAAGAACATTTTAAAAATTTTGAAAGTTGGTTAGAATTTGGAACAAATGTTTTTATGTTTTTACATCTTTTGTGACAGTACTATTTTTGCTAAAACTACATAGAGCATTGTGAACATACGGATATACAATGATAAACTTTTTTAGTCCACCATGTTATTTACCTTGATTCACGTTGCCATTAACTCTCTTTAATCTTATTTCAGTTACACATTTGCATCTGGTTCTCCAGATAACATAAAGCAGTGGAAGTTCCCTGATGGAAGTTTCATTCAGAATCTTTCTGGTCATAATGCTATCATTAATACATTGACAGTAAATTCTGATGGAGTACTTGTATCTGGAGGTAAAGTAAGATTTCTATAGTGGCTAAATGTTTAGTTTGTCTTTTTTGTTTACGTATGAATGAATTCACATTTTCACTGTTTTTAAGGCATCAAAGCATATGTATCCTAGCAGAACTTGCCTGATTTGAGTGTTCATGCCTCTTGAGAACACATGTAGTATAATTCGTATTTTATACGTTAGCCCCTTGTGAATTCCCATGTGAGATATCTTCAGTTAGGAATTTATACTGGAAATTGCCTACAGCGTGGATAGGTATTCTGAATGGATGTCAGATTTTGTGCTTTTTTTAAAACTCTCTTTAAAAATCCTGAAATAAGCACAAATGAAAATAAATGGGCCAATATTTCTTTCTGTTTGGTTTTGGTCCTTTTGAGATAGAGTCCTTCTTTGTATTCCGAACTTGTCCTAAACTTGCTGTATAGGCCAGGCAGCCCTCAAACTTGTGATACTCCCTGCCTGAGCCTCCAAGTGTTGGCTGGGATTATAGGAATGCAACACCACTCCCAACACAAATGAGTATTAAGAGGAGTATGAGATTTGTGTCTTCATTGTCTATATAACTATAGCTGTGGAACTATTTAAGATGACAATTTGCACCTACGTGTTTGGGCTATTGAAGGGTGCCAGGTGAAACTAGATCTTCCCTTTCAGCTGATAATGGCACTATGCATCTTTGGGATTGGAGAACTGGCTACAATTTTCAGAGAGTCCATGCAGCTGTGCAGCCTGGATCTTTGGACAGTGAATCAGGAATATTTGCTTGTGCTTTTGACCAGTCTGAAAGTCGACTACTAACAGCTGAAGCTGATAAAACCATCAAAGTGTACAGAGAGGATGATACTGCAGTAAGTACACTGTTTCCACACACACTTAAAATAATGATCATACTAGCTTGACAAGGGTCTGCTCATTTAGTTAGAAGAAAAATGTACTTGGAGATTTATGGTATGAAGATTTTTGTCATCTTGAATAGTATCAGCTTCTAGATTCTGTGTTGGTTTCACTGATGCCACTGAATCCATCCGTTGAGAAAATGATACACATTTAACAATGCATAATAGGTTGCTATGCAAATTAATTCTAAAATCAACCTTTGATACTACTGCATTATCTAAATAGAAATTTTATTTTAGGTAAAAAAGTATAAACTAAATTTGTAATGATCACATTCATCTTTAGTTTGACATAGATGCCACAAGTTTGTCAGCTGCTCCTAAAATCATTTTAGGAGTAATGCCAGTAGTGCCAAGTCGTGAGATTTAGAACAACTATATTAAATATGAAGCAAGCTTCTGGCAAAAATTAAAGCTAGACCTAACTCTTTCACCATGTAATAAACTAAAATCACAATGGATTAGAGACTTAAACATTAAAACAGAAACAATAAACCTGCTGCAAAACAGGTTAGGTAGAACTCTTGGAGACATTGGCTTAGGGAGAGACTATGAACACTTTAACTTTATGTATACTGTGCAACCATTGTGGAAATTCCTCAGAAAACTAGGATTAGAGGTCCCTTTTGACCCTGCTATTCCCCTGCTAGGAATATACTTGAAAGAATTAAAAGGATCATATTGTAAAGTGATTGTGACCCATGTTCATAGCAGCTCAGTTTGTGATAGCCCAATCTTGGAAACAACCCAGATGCCCATCAACTGGAGACTGGATAAAGAAGATGTGTTGTAATAAAATGGAGTATTACTCTGCCATAAAGAATGACAAGTTTGAGTCATTTATGTGCAAATGGACACACCTTGGGGACACACTAATAAGTGAAATAAATAGGTCACAGATATGTAAATACCGTATCTCTTCTCTGGTATGAGAACCTGTAGATGTAAATGAGTTCGAGAATGTATGATAGGTTTTATGAAATAGGAAATATTCAAAGAGAATGTGACAGGGGAAAGAATAAATGTATGATTTGAAAAGAGGAAGCACATATATATAGAGGGTGAGAGGTTGTAGGATGGGTAGGGATATGGGTAAAAATGAGAACTCGTGTCATATACTGGTACAAATTCCCCAATGTTGAGTGTGATTTTGAGCTGTATGTAAAATGTACCAATAAAGAATTCAGTTTAAAAAAATATGAAGCAAGCTAATAATACTTTAATTTGATTTTCTATTCTTAGACAGAAGAAACTCATCCAGTCAGCTGGAAACCAGAAATTATCAAGAGAAAGAGATTTTAATGTGGCATTGTCTCCATGGTGGTTACTCTTTTTTTTGAGCTTGGTATTGATGAAGAAATCCAGTCATTTTATGCTCCGGCTGGGAATATAAAAGAGAAACTCACTTCTGGAACTATTGCTGCTTCGTATTTTACAGTAAATTTCCCTTGCGGCCCTCCCACACCCATGTTTTTTTTTATTTCTGAAATAAACAATTTGTGACCTAGAAAGTAAAATGCAAATGTTAAGTGTATTTAGATTTATTGAACATAACTATTCTAAAGATGGTATTTTGAAAGTTTTATTAGAAAATTTCCCTTTAAAAAATATACAAAACTGTTATTAGGACATGTTTTGAGGGGAGCAAGTGTTTTACCATTCTTTAAAAATTAATATCTGTGACTGATAATTTGCGATTAAAAGATTTGAAGGATTAATGTAACTTATGTATGTTTATTCCAGAAAGAGTTCTTGAGTGCATGTTCTGCAAAGTCCTATACGAGATATTATTCAGGAAAAGAGAAGTAAGATGTGTATCTCTCTCCGGCTTCTAGTTAAGGTAGCTCATTATAGTATACCATCAGATGGGTGCAAGGGCAATGCTGGGGGTGGGGTGCACAAAAGGAAAGACTGTTGTCTCTGGGGAGGATTGTGAAGATCTCATTGAGGAGGAACATTTGAGAAGTTCCTGTGAAGTCTGAGGGTAGAGAAAGAAAAGAGTTGCTTTTTTGTTTTCGCCATGCTGAGAACCAGACCAGGCCTCCTGTGCGCTTGGCAAAGGTTCTGTCACTGAGCTACACCTTTGACTGCAGGAAAAGAGTGTTCTGAGATAAAGCATAAAGACATGAAGATGGGAGTGACGTTTCTGGAGTAGTAGGAGTGAAACTGGCTTGTGCTGGGGGAAATTTGTGTTCTGAGTTTGGTTGTTACTCCACAAGCAGTAGGATACAATACTGATACAGAAACTTAGAGAAAAAAGCTTTGGAGGTAACATCAGAGCTTTTTACAACTATAGCAAGTGCCACAATCTTAGCCTGATTTTATTAAAAAAGAAGAAAAAGGTTTCTAATTCCTATGCTGCCTAAGAAATGAGTTTTATAAACCTTTCCTTTAGGATCCAGAATCCCCATTAGTCAAGGTCTATCAAACTTTACCTGTTGTCAGCACAATTATAAGAATAAGCAATTCTTTTAAATTTCCAAGTAAAATTGTATCATGATTTTGAAGAAACCATTCAAATTATATATATCCCTTCCTTCATGTTGTATGCGAGAGTAAAATTGTTACACCCTTAAGGAATGCACTTTTCTAGGATTTGTTGAAAATTCTAGAATACTCTGGTCTAAATTCACCTGTAGGAAACTAAAATAGGAATGCTCCACTAAGTGTACACAAGCAAGATGATTTACTCCTTAATTATTAAAGCTTATCTAAGTATTCTAACAGTAAGGCATTAGTTTAATTATGTCCCTTTGGTTTATTTCATTTTTTTTGGTATTTATTAAAGTAAGGAACATTGACTAATAGGGGAAAATGTCCAAATTTTGCTCATGTAGAAGTTGTATAAGCTTTTTTGTAAAATAATGGATGCCTTAAAACATAATGGAGAAATATATGTAATTATTAACAATACCTTTGTGAGAGGAATTTCCATGGCCTGCTTTCAGTATTTCTATAATGTTAATTTTCTATAAGCTTATCTTTTTTGAAACTTAAAGAAAAATCACCAGCATCCCTGAGATAGTCTGATATGCTTTCTAGAAGAAAAAGGATAGATAGTCCAATCCCCAGAAGCCAAGAAGAAATTCCTAATGGACAAAGATGAGAAAGATAATCTTTACTCTCTTTCCTAAAAAAACTTTTTCACTTTTGTGTTTATGTTGGGGAAAAATACAAGTTTTATAGAGGATTTTAAACAAAATGCTTCATGCTATTTTATATTAAGAAGTCTGCTCAAAATACACAGTGAATGTTCACAAAAATTATAGTGAGACACATTGCCCTTAACCTAAAATTTATCCCCTGCCTCACACATACATTGCACTGTTGTCACTTTCTGAAATAGTTGTAGAAGTTCTTTTAAGTGAGTAACTATGAGGAGTAGTCAAAAATACATTGAGTGCTGCTACCAAGTGCCATCTCTTGGCAAGGGCAGGGTCATAAAAACATGGTGTATCTTCATCCAGCTTACTCACCAGGTCCAACATGCGACTTCTGGCTCTTCCCCACCGTCCAAATGGCCATGAAGACTAAGTGTTCCAAGTGGATGTAGGACATGAAAGCACCAACAAGCACAACTGAAGACAGAGGACTTCCAGAACTACTTCAGAAAGTGACAAGAGCAATGAGGTAGGTATGTTTGAAATGAAGGGGGACATTTTGAAGGAGATTAATGCCAATGTGTCTTTTACCTTAATAATAGTTTAAATTTAAACATCCACTGTATTTATGGTCACATGTTGTGAGCTGCAAAATGTGTTGGAAAAAGTTCATCTACTGTAAGGGAACAGGAAAAGGGGGCATCAGTAGAACTGCAATGAGTCCTAGTTAGTCATAGCACATTCAATTGAGCATAAGTATCAATTCTAAGAAGCATTTTTTTTTTTTAAATCTAGCTTTAGGGAGTCCTGTATTACACTGCAAAAGATTCTGCTAATGTTTCTAAGTATACACCTATTTCCCTGTTCACTTTGATAGCCAAACTGGGAGAATGTTTTCAGCCCCTTAGGCCTTAATTCCTCCTCTCCATTTTCTCAACTAATTCTAATACAAAAATAAATGTATTCAACATATTGTTCTTAGAGCCAGGTGCAGTGGCACATGCCTAAAATCCCAGCACTGAGGCTGAGGCAGGAGGATGGCTTAGGGTTCAAGACCAGCCTGAATACATCATGAGACCCTGTCTCAAAAAAAAAAAAAAAAAAGACCAAAAAAGAGCTAAATCAGTGTGTTATTCTTAAAAATTTAATAGGAAATAAGGGAAGACAGTAAATAAATTTGTAAGTTGATTTTAATACACAATTATATAAGGCAAGCAAATAAACCCAATTAGAAATAAGTTATAAATATCCTAATAGAAGCAAAGGGAAAATTAACAAAACAAGATAACATTGTCCAGTTCTGCACCATTACAGCCAAATGCAGCACTTTTAAGAAAAGTTTTCACTTATTTCAGAAGATACAGAGAAACTGAACAAATCAGTTGCCACAGAATAAACTCCAGAACAAACCCTGCCACCACCATCATTTACACATAGCAATTCCAAATGGCTTCAGAATTGAATTCTAATTCTAATGCATTTTAAATTTTTCAATATTCTAGATAATAAAGGAAAGTTTTACATGTTTCAAACTGTTAGTGTAACAGAGACACCCAAATCTAAGCACAAAACAAGGGAAGTATGGCTTCATCTTGGTTATAACAGTCATAAATAATAAAAGCGCCAATTGACATGCCCAAGTGGGTCTTGCATTCTCAAGAATGCAAGATGGATCACTAGTAGGAAATAAAATTAAGTCCCTTTTGACAATTCTAAGATAGGGGGATCTTCAGAGATGCTGCAGAACCATTTCAATGCAGTTAAAATCCATTGTCGGTTAAATTATTATAAACAGCAACAGAAGGATTTTTTTTTCAAATGACAAAACTAGCTTACACTCAGTAACTAATTGGAAATAAGTTTAAATATCCCTATTAACACAAGGAACAAGAGAAGGATTATTACTTGTATTTAATTTTTTTTTTAATTTGGAGAACTCCAAACCCAAGAAATTAGATAATAATTATAGATCAGCAAATAAAGTGATGATTACTGGTACATGATTTTTTACATACTTGGAAAATCTAAGAAAACTAACTGAAAAACTTGAAAACTGATGAATTCACTAATGTCAAGTATTCATAAATAGGAAATCTGATTTAGAGCTCGCTGGCAGATGTGGTAGCACACACCTACAATCCCAGCACTCGGGAGGCAGAAGCAGGAGGACTGCCATGAGTTCAAGGCCAGACTGTGCTGCATAGAGAGTTCAGGACAAGCCTGAACCACAAAAGAAGACCCTGTATCAAAACAAAACAACAAAAATCGAAATAAAAATAAAAGGCCTTGTACAACAGCAAATAAAATAATAACTATCCAACTCATAATACCTGTCAAGAATACAAATGAGAAGCTGTCCTATGGTCTTGAGTTAGAAAATTAATCTTACCATTTCTCTAGATTGTATTAACTGAATCTCAGTGTAATTACCTGTATAGTAGTATGACTCTCTTGTGTGCTCATAAGACCATGTGTTAAAGGCATGGTACCACTATGACACTATCCAGAGGTACTGGGACCCTTAAGAGGTGGAGTCTCCAGGGAAGAAGTTAGGCCATCGGGGGCATGTCCTTGAGACATTGGGATGCTGGTCCCTCCTCTCTTTGTTCTTTGATTCATGATACAAGCAGTTTACTCTGCTATGTGGTTTGGTTAAGATGTGCTGCCTGATCAGAAGCCAAACCAAAGGGGCCAATGAAAACATTGGCTGGAATGTCCATAAGTGTGAACAAGAATATTTTCCTCTTGATAAGTGTGTTATTGTAGGTATTTGGTCATAGTGGTGGAAATGTGATTACCACAAACATGCTCATGGTCAAAAACCAGATCATCAGTGTGTGTCAGAGCAGTCATAAAGCCTGTGTGGAAAGGAAGCAAGAGACCCTGAAGCTTTAGTTCAGCTTTATCTGGCTGGAAAGAAGTAGAGAAATAGGCAGAGTGGTAGTATTCTTAGTGACAGAGCAGTGGTTAAATGGACAAACTTAAGCTGTAAATGATTCAAATAAACATGATAGTGCCAGTACATATGAAAAAAATCACTTGACCAAATACAAAGAAAATAGCAGGCCAGAATTTTAAGAGTAGAAATGGGAGAAATGCCAATAATTATTTTTTAGAGAGTAATTACAAGGATGGAATGTTAAATCACTCTTCACAGTAGAATGTGAAGACCTAAGGAATACTGAGGGTGAGAAATAATAAAATGATGTCTGCAGTGATATTTTAAAATTCAGCATGGTACTGCGAGTTTGAATTAACCTAGTCAGAAGAAAATAGTAAGAAAAGTCAGATTAAAACATCTTCTTTATCCAGTCTAGAGTTGATGGGCATTTGGGTTGTTTCCAAGATGTAGCTATCACAAACTGAGCTGCTATAAACATGGGTGCACATGTGTCACTGTGATAGGAATCTTGTAATTTTGTGTATATCTCCAGCAGGGGAATAGCAGGGTCTAGATTTTCTTGATAAAAGCAATGAGCAGTGTCATCTTATTTTAGAAAGTCACTTCCATACTATGAAAAGAAATATAAGATATTCAGAAAATTTTGAAAAGGAAACGCAGATATTCTATACAAAAAGTTAGAAATTCTAACATACTTAAAAATCTTTTTTTTTTTGAGACAGGGCCTCGTTTTGTAGTTCAGGCTGGCTCTGAGCTCACTATGTAGTCCAGGTGAGCCTCGAACTCAGCAATCCTCCTGTCTCTGCCTCCCGAGTGCTGGGACCACAGGCGTGAGCTACCACGCCTGGCACTGTGGCATGTGGCATTGATTGCTGGTGGGTGAGAGTCTTCACCCCCAGCATTGTATGTGGTTACCAGGGATCGAACTCAGGACCTTGTGCTTGCGAGGCAGGAACCGGAACCACTGAGCTAACCCTCCGGCCCTGTACTTAAAAATTTTAATGAATGCAAAGACACACCAGACCTGGAAGGAAATACTCAATGTTTTAAGCATGTGTATTTTGTAAAAATTAAAATATAAGTTTAGTAAATTTCAAACAGGTATTCAGTGAGTTTTGCTTAAAGAATTTTACAAACTAACATGAATTATGTGACAGAGAAAGGCGTCAACATGTTTAGGACATTTTTGCGAAAGCAGGCT
>PVIC010027507.1:0-23816 GCA_004025085.1 Thryonomys swinderianus
TGTCACTGTGGATTTTCTTGCGTATTCAGCATGAATTTGCTAAGGAATGTTGAGCCGTTCAGCTCGGATTATGCTGCGAGCTAGAGCCGTTGTACCTCGCCCACCAGAATGGAGGCATTTTCTGAATTCAGCTTTGTGGCTAGGGTTAGTGTTAGGATTCGTGAGCGTGGTACTCTCATTTTGACTATTCCTGTGGATTGGGCTTCCAAAGCTTTAGTGAGGATGGAGGGAACTGTCAGGATTGCAGTTGGAATTAGTGCGTTTTTCTCATACCATGGCATAGGGATTCATGCATCAGGGATATTGTGGGTGAAGCCCTAAGACTTTGATTTTTGAATCTGGTTGAGTGACACACTTCTGTATGTCACTGCCAAAAGTATGGTAATAGCCTCGATTCTCTTTCACGATCAAAAGATTTAGAAATATCTCCATGTGGCATGCAGTTGTCTTTTCAGTGGCACGGTTCGGAGGAAGCATATGCAGAGTGTGTGATGGAGGTAGAGTGGGGTTGAGAGTGTAACGTTGAAAAGCGGGATAGTGTTCAGATTGAGATTGAGAAGGTTGTCACTGTGGATTTTCTTGCGTATTCAGCATCAGTTTGCCAGGGAATGCTGAGGAGTATAATTTGGATTATGCTGCGAGCTAGAAAGGTTGTATCTCTCCCTCCAGAATGGAGGCATTTGCTGAATTCAGCATAATGGCTAGGGTTACAGTTAGGATTCGTAAGAGTGGTACTGTCATTGTGACTATTCCTGTGGATTGGGCTTCCCAAACTCTAGTGAGGATGAAGGGTACTGTCAGGATTGGGGTTAGCATTAGTGCGTTGTGCATATACGCTCACATAGGGCTTCATGCGTCAGGGAGATTGTGGGCTCAGTCCAAAGACTGGGAGTTGTGACTGGGGAAGGGAAAAAATTTCTGAATTTCACTGCCAAATGTATGGAAATAGCCACGATTTTCTTTCTGGATCAACAGGTTTTGAAATGTCCGTTGTGTTAGTCCCTAGATACATGCAGGCGCTTCCCCTTGGGTTAGGCTGCTGTCAGAATTCAGAAAACCACAAGTCCAAGTGTTGTTTTCGTGATTCCCGTGCATTTGGCATGCAGTTGTCTTTTGAGTGGCATGGTTCGGAGGATGCATATGCAGAGTGTGTGATGGAGGTAGAGTGGGGTTGAGAGTGTAACGTTAAAATGCGGGGTAGTGTTCAGACTGAGATTGAGAATGGTGTCACTGTGGAATTTCTTGCGTATTCAGCTTCAGTTTGCAAGGAATGGTGAGCAGTATAGCTCGAATTTTGCTGCGAGGTAAGGGGGATGTACCTCTCCTTCCAGAATGGAGGCTTTTGCTGAATTCAGCCTTGTGGCTAGTGTTAGGGTTAGGATTCGTTAGAGTGTTACTGTCATGTTGACTATTCCTGTGGATTGGGCTTCCCAATCCATAGTGAGGATGAAAGGTACAGTCATGATTGGAGTTAGCATTAGTGCGTTGTGCATATACCCTGACATAGGGCTTCATGCGTCAAGGAGATTGTGGGATCAGGCCAAAGACTGGGAGTTTTGACTCTGGGGGAGTGACACCCTTCGGTATTTCACTGCCAAATGTATGATAATAGCCACGATTCTCTTTCTTGATCAACAGGTTTTGAAATGTCCGGTGTGTTAAGACTCAGGTAGCTGCAGGCTCTTTCCCTTGGGTAAGGCTGCCAGTCAGAATTCAGGAAACCGCAAGTCCAAGTGTTGTTTTGGCGATTCCTGTGCATTTGTTATGCAGTTGTCTTGGCAGTGGCACGGTTCGGTGGAAGAATATGCAGAGTGCATGATGGAGGTAGAGTGAAGTTGAGAGTGTAAGTTTGAAAGGCATGGTAGGGTTCAGAGTGAGATCAAGAACGGTGTCACTATGGATTTCATGCCTATTCAGCACCAGTTTTCCAAGGAATGCTGAGGAGTATAATTGTATTTATGCTGCGATCTAGAGGGGTTGTATCTTTCCCTCCAGAACTGAGGCATTTGCTGATTTCAGCATAATGGTAGGGTACAGTTAGGATTCGTAATTGTGGTACTGTCATTGTGGCTATTCCTGTGGATTGGGCTTCCCAAACTATAGTGAGCATGAAGGGTACTGTCAGGAATGGAGTTAGCATTAGTGCATTGTGCATATACCCTGACATAGGGCTTCATGAGTCAGGTAGATTGTGGGCTCAGTCCAAAGACTGGGAGTTTTGACTCTGGGGGAGTGATACCCTTCGGTATTTCACTGCCAAAAGTATGATAATAGCCACGATTCTCTTTCTTGATCAACAGGTTTTGAAATGTCCGGTGTGTTAAGACTCAGGTAGCGGCAGGCTCTTTCCCTTGGGTAAGGCTGCCAGTCAGAATTCAGAAAACCACAAGTCCAAGTATTGTTTTGGCATATCCTGTGCATTTGTTATACAGTTGTCTTGGTAGTGGCCCGGTTCGGAGGAACAACATGCAGAGTGCATGATTGAGGTAGAGTGAGGTTGAGAGTGCAAGGTTGAAAGGCATGGTAGGGTTCAGACTGAGATCGAGAACGGTGTCACTATGGATTTTCATGCATATTCAGCATCAGTTTGCCAAGGAATGTTGAGGACTATAACTCGGATTATGCTGAGAGCTAGAGGGGTTGTACCTCTCCCTCCAGAATGGAGGCATGTGCTAAATTAAGCATTGTGGCTCGAGTTAGGGTTAGCATTCCTGAGAGTGGTACTGTCATTGTGACTATCCGTGTGGATTGGCCTTCCAAAATTATAGTGAGAATGAAAGGTACTGTCATGATTGGAGGTAGCATTAGTGGGTTGTGCATATACCCTTAAAGAGGGCTTTATTCGTCATTGAGATTGTGGGCTCTCTCCAAGGACTGGGAGTTGTGACTGGGGAGTTATACACTTCTGTATTTCACTGCCAAATGTATGGTAATAGCTTCGATTCTCTTTCTTGATCAACCGGTTTTGAAATGTCAAATGCGATAGTCTTTAGGTACCTGCAGTCTCTTGCCCTTGGTTGAGGCTGCCAGTCAGAATTCAGAAAACCACAAGTCCAAAAGTTGTTTTGGTGATTCCTGTGCATTTGCCATGCAGTTGTCTTGTCAGTGGCATGGTTCGGAGGAAAAATATGCAGAGTTTGTGATGGAGGTAGAGTGGGGTTGAGAGCATAAAGTTGAAAGGCAGGGTAGGGTGCAGATTGAAATCGAGAAGGGTATCTGTGTGGATTTTCTTGCATATTCAACATCAGTTTGCCAAGGAATGGTGAGGCGTACAGCTCGAATTATGCTGTGAGCTAGTGCCGTCGTACCTCTCCCACCAGAGTGGAGGCATTTTCTGAATTCAGCTTTGTGGCTAGGGTTAGGTTTAGGATTCGTGAGCGTGGTACTATCATTTTGACTATTCCTGTGGATTGGGCTTCCAAAGCTTTAGTGAGGATGGAGGAAACTGTCAGGATTGCAGTTGGCATTAGTGCGTTTTTCACATACCATGGCATAGGGCTTCATGCATCAGGGATAATGTTGGCGAAGCTGTAAGACTGGTAATTTTGAATCTGGTTGAGTGACACACTTCTTTATGTCACTGCTAAAAATATGGTAATAGCCTCGATTCTCTTTCATGATGAAAAGATTTAGAAATGTCCGTTGTGTTAGGCCTCAGTTACCTGCCTGCTCTTGCCCTTGGGTTAGGCTGCCAGTCAGAATTCAGAAAACCACAAGTCCAAGTGTTGTTTTGGCGACTCCTGTGCATTTGTCATGCAGTTGTCTTGTCCCTGGCACTGTTTGGAGAAAGAATATGCAGCGTGTATGATAGAGGTAGAGTTGGGTTGAGAGTGTAAGGTTGAATGGCGGGGTAAGGTTCAGATTGAGATTGAGAGGGGTGTCCCTTTGGATTTTCCTGCCTATTCAGCATCAGTTTGCCGAGGAATGGTGCAGAGTATATCTCGGATTTTGCTGCGAGTAGAGGGGTTGTACGTCTCCCTCCAGAATGGAGGCATTTGCTGAATTCAGCAATGTGGCTATGGTTAGGGTTAGGATTCGTGAGAGTGGTACTGTCATTTTGACTATTCCTGTGGAACGGGCTTCCCAAACTCTAGTGAGGATGAAGGGTACTGTCAGGATTGGAGTTAGCATTAGTGCGTTGTGCATATACCCTGAAAGAGGGCTTTATGCGTCAGGGAGATTGTGGGCTCAGGCCAAAGACTGGGAGTTGTGACTGGGGAAGAGAAAAACTTCTGAATTTCACTGCTAAATGTATGGTAATAGCCACGATTCTCTTTCTTGATCAACAGGTTTTGAAATGTCCGTTGTGTTATTCCTTAGATACATGCAGGCGCTTGCCCTTGGGTTAGGCTGCTGTCAGAATTCAGAATACCACAAGTCCAAGTGTTGTTTTGTCGATTCCTGTGCATTTGGCATGCAGTTGTGTTTTCAGTGGCTCGGTTCGGAGGAAGCATATGCAGAGTGTGTGATGGAGGTAGAGTGGGGTTGAGAGTGTAACATTGAAAGGCAGTGTAGTGTTCAGATTGAGATTGAGAAGGGTGTCCCTGTGGATTTTCTTGCGTATTCAGCATCATTTTGCCAGGGAATGCTGAGTAGTATAGTTCGGATTATGCTGCGAGCTAGAGGGGTTGTATCTCTCCGTCCAGAATGGAGGCATTTGCTGAATTCAGCATTATGGCTAGGGTTACGGTTAGGATTCGTAAGAGTGGTATTGTCATTGTGACTATTCCTGTGTATTGGGCTTCCCATACTATAGTGAGGATGTAGGGTACTGTCAGGATTGGAGTTAGCATTAGTGCGTTGTGCATATACCCTAACATAGGGCTTCATGCGTCAGGGAGATTGTTTGCTCAGGCCAAAGACTGGGAGTTTTGTCTCTGGGGGAGTGACACCCTTCGGTATTTCACTGCCAAATTTATGGTAATAGCCATGATTCTCTTTCTTGATCAACAGGTTTTGAAATGTCTGGTGTGTTAAGACTCAGGTAGCTGTAGGCTCTTTCCCTTGGGTAAGGCTGCCAGTCAGAATTCCGAAAACCGCAATCCAAGTGTTGTTTTGGTGATTCCTGTGCATATGTTATGCAGTTGTCTTGTCAGTGGCATGGTTCGGAGGAAGAATATGCAGAGTGTATGATGGAGGTAGAGGTGGGTTGAGAGTGTAAAGTTGAAAGGCGGGGGAGGTTTCAGATTGAGATAGAGCACTTTGTCACTGTGGATTTTCTTGTGTCTTCAGCTTCAGTTTGCAAGTTATGGTGAGCAGTAGCGCTCGGATTTTGCTGCGAGGTAAAGGGGATGTACCTCTCCTTCCAGAATGGTGGCTATTGCTGAATTCAGCCTTATGGCTAGGGTTAGGGTAAGGATTCATTAGAGTGGTACTTTCATTTTGAGTATTCCTGTGGATTGGGATTCCCAATCTATAGTGAGGATGAAAGGTACTGTCATGATTGGAGATAGCATTAGTTCGTTGTGAATATACCCTGAAAGAGGGCTTTATGTGTAATGGAGATTGTGGGCTCAGGCCAAGGTCTGGGATTTGTGACTGGGGAAGTGACACACTTCTGAATTTCAGTTCCAAATGTATGGCAATAGCCACGATTCTCTTTCACGATCAAAAGGTTTTAAAATGTCTGCTGTGATAGGCCTCAGTTGCCTGCACACACTTGCCCTTGGGTTAGGCTAGAGTCAGAACTCAGAAAATCATGAGTCCGAGATTTGTTTTGGCGATTCCTGTGCATTTGTCATGCAGTTGTATTGTCAGTGGCACAGTTCGGAGTAAAAATATGCAGAATGTGTGATGGAGGTAGGGTGGTGTTGAGAACATAAAGTTGAAAGGTGGGGTAGTGTTCAGATTGAAATCGAGGAGGGTGTCTCTGTGGATTTTCTTGTGTATTCAGCATCAGTTTGCCAAGGAATGGTGAGGCATATAGCTCGGATTATGCTGAGAGCTAGTGCCGTTGTACCTCTGCCACCAGAAAGAATCATTTTTTGAATTCAGCTTTGTGGCTAAGGTTAGGGTTAGGATTCGTGAGTGTGGTACTGTCATTTTGTCTATTCCTGTGGATGGGCTTCCCAAACTCTAGTGAGGATGAAGGGTACTGTCAGGATTGGAGTTAATATTAGTGCATTGTGCATATACCGTGACATAGGTCTTTATGCATCAGGGAGATTGTGGGCTCAGGCCAAGGACTGGGAGTTCTGACTGGGGAAGTGACACACTTCTGAATTTCAGTGCCAAGTGTATGGTAATAGCCACGATTCTCTTTCACGATCAAATGGTTTTAAAATGTTTGCTGTGTTAGGCCTCAGGTACCTGCAGGCATTTGCCCTTAGGTTAGGCTGGAGTTAGAATTCAGAAAACCACAAGTCCGATTGTTGTTTTGGCGATTTCTGTGCATTTGCCATGCAGTTGTCTTTTCAGTGGCATTGTTTGGAGGAAGAATATGCAGAGTGTGTGATGGATGTAGAGTGGGGTTGAGAGTGTATGGTTGAATGTCAGGCTAGAGCTCTGATTGAGATTGAGAAGGATGTCACTGTGGATTTTCTTTCGTATTCAGCATCAGTTCTCCAAGGAATGCTGAGGAGTATGGCTCGGATTATGATGCGAGCTTGATGGGTTGTATCTCTCCCTCCAGAATGGAGGCATTTCCTGAATTCAGCATTATGGCTAGGGATATGGTTAAGATTCCTGAGAGTGGTACTGTCATTTTGACTATTCCTGTGGATTGGGTTCCCCAAACTACAGTGAGGATGAAGGGTACTGTCAGGATTGGAGTTAGCATTAGTGAGTTGTACATATACCCTGACATAGTGCTTCATGCGTCAGTGAGATTTTGGGCTCAGGACAAAGACTGGGAGTTTTTACCTTGGGAGAGTGACACCCTTCAGTATTTCACTGCCAAATGTATGATAATAGCCAGGGTTCTCTTTCTTTTTTTTTAAATTGAATTCTTTATTGGTACAATTTATATACATCTCAAAATCACATATAACATTGGGAAATTTGTACCAGTATACGCCACAAGTTAATTCTCATTTTTACCCATATCCCTACCCACTCCCCCTCCTTTCCCCTTTATAAATGCTCTTTATTTTCTTTCTGTATCATATTTATTCTTTCCCCTCATCACATTCCCACACCAAGTTTCCTATAGAAATATTCCACTCTATAAAAGCTGTCCTACTTTCTAGAACTCATTTGCATCTACAGGTGTTCATGCCAAAGAGAAGATCCAGAAATTGTCTATCTGTGATCTATTGATTACACTTATTAATATATCCTCCAGATGTCTCCATTTGCACCTAAATGGATCAATCTTGCCATTCTTTATGGCAGAGTAATACACCATTTTGTAAAAAAAAAACACATCTTCTTTATCCACTCTCCAGTTAATGGACATTTGGGTTGTTTCCAAGATTGAGCTATCACGAACTGAGCTGCTATGAACAAGGGTTTACATCTGTCTTTCCAATGTGAGTTTTTAAGTTCTTTTGGGTATATTCCCAGCAGGGGTATAGCAGTGTCAAATGGGACCCGTAGTCCTAGTTTTCCGAGAAATCTCCACACAAATCTCCAGAATGGTTGCACAAGTCTGCAATCCCACCAACAGTGTAGAAGGGTTCCCTTCTCCCCACAGCCACGCCAGCATTTATCGTTGGTTGACTTTGTGATTGCAGCCATTCTTTGTGGAGTGAGGTGGAATCTCAATGTTGTTTTCATTTGCATCTCTCGAATGACCAGAGATGTTGAGCATTTCTTCACATGTTTCTTGGCTGCTTTGATTTCTGCCTCTGAGAAGTGTCTGTTCATTTCAGTTGCCCATTTTTGAATTTGGTCTTTAAACTTGGAGAGGCTGATCTGTTTGAGTTCTTTATATATTGTCGATAATAGCCCTTTGTCTGATACACAGCTAGTAAAGATTTTTTCCCATGTTGTTGGTTGTCTTCTAGCAGTGCCAGCGACTTCTTTGGCTGTGCAGAAGCTTTTCAGTAGGATGAAATCCCATTTGTTGATTCTTTCTGCTAGTTCTTTTGCTAGGGAGGTTTTATTCATAAAGTCTCTGCCTAAGCCAATGTCTCCAAGAGTTTTACCAAGCCTGTTTACCAGCAGGCCTATTGTTTATGTTTTAATGTTTAAGTCTCATATCCACTGTGAGTTTAGTTTTGTGCATGGTGAAAGAGATAGGTCTAGCTTTAGCTTTTGGCAGGCTGAAGCCCAGTTTTTCCAGCAACTTTTGTTAAAGAGGCTCTCTTTCTTCCATTGGGGTTGTTTGGCTCCTTTGTCAAAGATAAGGTGGCTTAGTGTATCTGGAGTAGTTTCTGGGTCTTCTAATCTATTCCACTGGTCCTCGGGTCTGTTACTTTGCCAGTACCATGCAGTTTTTATCACTGCAGCTTTATAGTAGAATTTTAAATTGGGAATTGTAATACCCCCTGCCATGTCGTGGTTGCTTAGAATTGCTTTTGCTATTCTAGGTTTCTTGTGGTTCCAGATGAATTTTTGTATTATTTTCTCTAGTTCTGTGAAGTATACCATTGGAATTTCAATTGGAATTGCATTGAATCAATATAGTAGTTTTGGGAGTATAGCCATTTTGACGATGTTGGTTCTCCCGACCCAGGAACAAGGGATATCTTTCCATTTTCTGGTTTCCTTTTGTATCTCAGTTTTCAGAGTCCTATAGTTTTCAGAGTAGAGGTCTTTCACTTCCTTTGTTAGGTTGATTCCTAGATATTTCATTTATCTGGGTGCTACTGTGAAAGGGATTGCCTCCCCAATTTCTCTTTCAGTGAATCTGTTTTTTGTGTAGACAAAGGCTATTGATTTTTGAGGATTTAACCTATATCCAGCAACACTACCAAATTTGGTAATTAAGTCTAACCGTCTCTTGGTTGAGTTTTTAGGATCTTCAAGATAGAGTATCATATCATCAGCAAATAATGCCAGTTTAACTTCTTCTTTTCCTATCTTTATTCCTTTTATATCTTTGTCCTGCCTGATTGCTATGGCTAATGTTTCCAGTACTCTATTGAACAAGAGTGGTGACAGCGGGCATCCTTGCCTTGTTCCTGACCTTAGTGTAAAACGTGTCATTTTTTGCCCATTGAGTATGATGCTGGCTGTTGGTTTCTCATAAATAGCTTGTATTAAATTGAGATAAAGTCCATCGATTCCAATTCTCTGTAGGGTTTTGATCATAAATGGGTGTTGGATTTTGTCAAATGCTTTACTGCATCTATTGAGACAATCATATGGTTTTTGTCCTTGAGTCTGTTAATATAGTGTATTACATTGATTGATTTACGTATGTTGAACCAGCCTTGCATCCCTGGGATAAATCCGACTTGATCCGGGTGTGTGATTTTCTTAATAATTATCTGTATTCTATTTGCAAGTATCTTGTTGAGGATTTTTGCGTCAATGTTCATTAGAGAGATTGGCCTGTAGTTTTCTTTTTTGGTGAGATCTTTCCCTGCCTTTGGAATCAAGGTGATGGTTGCTTCAAGGAATGATTTGGGGAGTACTGCTTCTCTTTCAATTTCATTAAAGAGATTGAGAAGTACTGGTATTAACTCTTCTTTAAAAGTTTTGTAGAATTCAGCAGTGAAGCCATCAGGACCAGGGCTTTTCTTTGTTGGTGGGTTTTTTATTAAATTTTCAATTTCTCACATTGATATCAGATTGTATAGCTCAGATTTTCCTGCGAGATAGAGGGGTTGTACCTCTTCCTCCAGAATGGAGGCATTTGATGATTTCAGCAGAGTGGCTAGGGATAGGGTTAGGATTTGTGAGAGTGGTACTGTCATTTTTGACTATTCCTGTGGATTGGGCTTCCCAAACTCTAGTGAGGATGAAGGCTACTGTCAGGATTGGAGTTAGCATTAGTGCGTTGCGCATATACCCTGATATAGGGCTTTATGCATCAGGGAGATTGTGGGCTCATGCCAAGTAATGGGAGTTGTGACTGGGAAGAAAAAAACTTCTGAATTTCACTGCCAAATGTATGGTAATAGCCACGATTCTCTTTCATGATCAACAGGTTTTGAAATGTCCGGGGTGTTAGTCTCTAGGTACATGAAGGCACTTGCCCTTGGGTTAGGCTGCCGTCAGAATTCAGAAAACCACAAGTCCAAGTGTTGTTGTGGCGATTCCTGTGCATTTGTCATGCAGTTGTCTTGTTAGTGGCACTGTTCGGGGGAAGAATATGCAGAGTATGTAATGGAGATTGAGTGGGGTTGAGAGTGCAAGGTTGAAAGGCGGGGTAGGGTTCAGATTGAGATCCAGAAGGGTATCGCTGTGGAGTTTCTTGTGTATTCAGCATCAGTTTGCCAAGGAATGGTGAGGAGTATAGCTCGGATTTTGCTGTGAGCTACAGGAGTCGTACCTCTCCCTCCAGAATGGAGGCATTTGCTGAATTCAGCATGGAGGCTAGGGTTAGGGTTAGGATTCGTGAGAGTGGTACTGTCATTTTGACTATTCCTGTGAATGTCTCTTCCCAAAGTCTAGTGAAGATTGAGGGTACTGTCAGGATTGGAGTTTGCATTAGTGCATTTTTCACCTACCATGTTATAGGGCTTCATGCATCAGTGAGATTGTGGAGGCAGGACAAACACTGGGAGTTTTGACTCTGGGGGGAGTGACACCCTTCGATATTTCACTCCAAATGTATGGTAATAGCCACGATTCTCTTTCTCGATGAACAGGTTTTGATATATTCGGTGTGTTAGGCCTCAGGCACCTGCAGGCGCTTGCCCTTGGATTAGGTTGCAGTCAGAATTCAGAACACCACAAGTCCAAGTGTTGTTTTTGCGATTCCTGTTTATTTTTCATGCAGTTTTCTTGTCAGTGGCACTTTTGAGGAAGAATATGCTGAGTGTATGATTGAGATAGAGTGGGGTTGAGAATGTAAGGTTGAAAGGCAGGGTAGGGTTCAGATTCAGATCGAGAGGGTGTCACTGTGGATTTTCTTCCATATTCAGCATCAGTTTGCCAAGGATTCATGAGGCGTATAGCTCGGATTATGCTGCGCGCTACTGGTGTTATACGTGTCCCTCTAGAATGGAGGCATTTGCTGAATTCAGCATTGTGGCTAGGGTTAGGGTTAGGATTCGTGAGAGTGGTACTGTCTTGTTGACTGTTAATCTGTATTGGGCTTCCAAAACTTTAGTGATGATGGAGGGCACTGGCCGGATTGGAGTTAGCATTAGTGCACTTGTCACATACCCTCATATTGTATTTCCTGCATCAGGGAGATGGTGCGTGCAGGACAAACAGTGGGAGTTTGACTACGATGGAGTGACACACTTCGGTATTTCATTGCCATTTGTATGGTAATAGCCATTATTCTCCTTATCGATCATAAGTATTTGAAATATCAGGCGTGTTAAGCCTCAGGTACCTGCAGGCTCTTTGCCTTGGGTTTGGCTTTCAGTCAGAATTTATAAAACGACAAGTCCAAGTGTTGTTTTGGCGATTCCTGTGCATTTGGCATGCAATTGTCTTGTCAGTGGCATGTTTCAGAGGAAGAATATGCAGATTGTATGATGGAGGTTGAATGGGGTTGAGAGTGTAAGGTTGAAATGCGGGGTAAGGTTCAGATTGAGATCAAGCAGGGTGTCACTGTGGATTTTCTTGTGTATTCAGCATCAGTTTGCCAAGGAATGGTGAGGAGTATAGCTCGGATTATGCTGCGAGCTAGTGGGGTTTTACCACTCCCTCCAGAATGGAGGCTTTTGCTGAATTCAGCATTGTGGCTTGGCTTAAAGTTAGTATTCGTGAGAGTGGTACTGTCATTTTGACCATTCCTGTGGATTGGCCTTCCCAAACTCCAGTGAGGATAAAGGGTACTGTCAGGATTGGAGTTAGTATTAGTGCGTTGTGCATATACCCTGACATAGGGCTTCATTCACAAGGGAGATTGTGGGACCAGGCTAAAGACTGGGAGTTTTGACTCTGGGGGAGTGAAACACTTTGGTATTTTACTGCCAAATGTATGGAAATTGCCACGATTCCCTTTCTTGATCAAAAGGTTTTGAAATGTCCGGTGTGTTCGGCCTCAGGTACCTGCAGGATCCTGCCCTTGGTTTAGGCTTCCAGGCACAATTCAGAAAACCACAAGTCCAAGTGTTGTTTTGGCGATTCCTGTGCACTTGTCGTGCAGTTGTCTTGTCAGTGGTATGGTTCGGAGGAAGGATATGCAGAGTGTGTGATGGAGGTCGAGTGGGGTTTAGAGTGTAAGGTTGAAAGGTGGGTTAGGGTTCAGATTGAGATCCAGAAGGGTGTCCCTGTCGATTTTCTTGCGTATTCAGCATCAGTTTGCCAAGGAGTGGTGAGGAGTATATCTCGGCTTAGGCCATGAGCTATTGGGGTTTAACCTCTCCCTCGAGAATTGAGGCATTTATTGAATTCAGCATTGTGGCTAGGCTTAATGTTAGGATTCGTGAGAGTGGTACTGTCATTTTGACTATTCCTGTGGGTTGGGCTTCCAAAAGTTGAGTGAGGATGGAGGGTACTGTCAGGATTGGAGTTTGCATTAGTGCATTTTTCCCATAGCCTGTCATAGGGCTTCATGTATCAGGGAGATTGTGGAGGCAGGCTAAAGCCTGGGAGTTTTGACTCTGGGGGAGTGACATCCTTCGATATTTCAAGGCCAAATATATTGTAATAGCCACGATTCTCTTTCTTGATAAACAGGTTTTGATATATCCGGTGTGTTAGGCCTCAGGTACCTCCAGGCGCTTGCCCTTGTGTTAGGCTGCCGTCAGAATTCAGAAAACCACAAGTCCAAGGGTTGTTTTGGTGATTCCTGTGCATTTGTCATGCAGTTGTCCTGTCTGTGGCACTATTCGGGGGAAGAATATGCAGAGTATGCAATGGAGATTGAGTGGGGTTGAGAGTGCAAGGTTGAAAGGCGGGGTAGGGTTCAGATTGAGATCGAGAAGGGTATCACTGTGGAGTCTTGTGTATTCAGCATCAGTTTGCCAAGGAATGGTGAGGAGTATAGCTCGGTTTTTGCTGTGAGCTACAGGGGTTGTACCTCTCCCTCCAGAATGGAGGCATTTGCTGAATTCAGCATGGTGGCTAGGGTTAGGGTTAGGATTCGTGAGAGTGGTACTGTCATTTTAACTATTCCTGTGGACTGGGTTTCACAAACTATAGTGAGGAAGAAGGGTACTGCCAGGATTGGAGTTAGCATTAGTTCATTGCGCATATACCCTGACATAGGACTTCATGCGTCAGGGAGATTGTGGGCTCAGGCCAAGGACTGGGAGTTTTGACTCTGGGGGATTGACACACTTCTGTGTTTCACTGCCAAATGTATGGTAATAGCCACAATTCTCTTACTTACTCAAAAGGTTTTTAAATGTGCTGAGTGTTAACCCTCAGGTACCTGCAGGCTCTTGCCCTGCGGTTAGGCTGCCAGACAGAATTCAGAAAAAAAAAAAAAGTCCAAGTGTTGTTTTGGCAATTCCTGGGCATTTGTTATGCAGTTGTCATGTGAGTGGCTCACTGGGGAGGAAGAATATGCAGAGTGTATTTATGAGGTAGAGTGGGGTTGCGATTTTAAGGTTGAAAGGCGGGGTAGGGTTCAGATTGAGATCGAGAAGGGTAACACTGTGGAGTTTCTTGTGTATTCAGCATCAGTTTGCCAAGGAATTGTGAGGAGTATAGCTCGGTTTTTGCTGTGAGCTTCAGGGGTTGTACCTCTCCCTCCAGAATGGAGGCATTTGCTGAATTCAGCATGGTGGCTAGGGTTAGCGTTAGGATTCGTGAGAGTGGTACTGTCATTTTGAATATTCCTGTGAATGTCTCTTCCCAAACTCTAGTGAGGATTGAGGCTACTGTCAGGATTGGATTTTGCATTAGTGCATTTTTCCCATAGCCAGTCATAGGGCTTCATGCATCAGGGAGATTGTGGAGGAAGGCCAAAGCCTGGGAGTTTTGACTCTGGGGGAGTGACATCCTTCGATATTTCAAGGCTAAATGTATGGTAAAAGCCACGATTGTCTTTCTCGATGAACAGGTTTTGATATATCCTGTGTGTTAGGCCTCAGGTACCCACAGGCGCTTGCCCTTGGGTTAGGTTGCAGTCAGAATTCCGAAAACCCCAAGTCCAAGTGTTGTTTTGGCGATTCCTGTTTATTTTTCATGCAGTTTTCTAGTCAGTGGCACTATTCGGAGGAAGAATATGCTGAGTGTATGATGGACATAGAGTGGGGTTGAGAGTGTGAGGCTGAAAGGCGGGGTAGGTTTAAGATTCAGATCGAGAGGGTGTCACTGTGGATTTTCTTCCATATTCAACATCAGTTTTCCAAGGATTGGTGAGGCATATAGCTCGGATTATGCTGCGCGCTACTGGTGTTGTACCTCTCCCTCTAGAATGGAGGCATTTGCTGAATTCAGCATTGTGGCTAGGGTTAGGGTTAGAATTCGTGAGAGCGGTACTGTCATGTTGACTATTAATCTGTATTGGGCTTCCAAACTTTAGTGATGATGGAGGGCACTGGCAGGATTGGAGTTAGCATTAGTGCATTTTTCACATACCCTCACATAGGGTTTCCTGCATCAGGGAGATGGTGGGTGCAGGACAAACACTGGGAGTTTTGACTAGGGGGGAGTGACAAACTTCGGGATTTCATTGCCATTTGTATGGTAGTAGCCATTATTCTTTTTATCGATTAAAAGTTTTTGAAATATCAGGTGTGTTAGGCCTCAGGTACCTGCAGGCTCTTGCCCTTGGGTTTTGCTGCCAGTGAGAATTTAGAAAACTACAAGTCCAAATGTTGTTTGGCCATTCCTGTGCATTTGGCATGCAGTAGTCTTGTCAGTGGCATGGTTCGGAGGAAGAATATGCAGATTGTATGATTGAGGTTGAGTGGGGTTGAGAGTGTAAGGTTGAAAGGCGGGGTAGGGATCAGATTGAGATCGAGCAGGGTGTCACTGTGGATTTTCTTGTGTATTCAGCATCAGTTTGCCAAGGAATGGTGAGGAGTATAGCTCGGATTATGCTGCGAGCTAGTGGGGTTACCACTCCCTCCAGAATGGAGGCATTTGCTGAATTCAGCATTGTGGCTTGGCTTAAAGTTAGTATTCGTGAGAGTGGTACTGTCATTTTGACTATTCCTGTGGATTGTTCTTCCCAAACTCTATTGAGGATGAAGGGTACTGTCAGGATTGGAGTTAGCATTAGTGCGTTGGGCATATACCCTGACATAGGGCTTCATTCACAAGCGAGATTTTGGGCCCAGGCTAAAGACTGGGAGTTTTGACTCTGGGGGAGTGAAACACATTGGTATTTCCCTGCCAAATGTATGGAAATTGCCACGATTCCCTTTCTTGATCAAAAGGTTTTGAAATGTCCGGTGTATTCGGCCTCAGGTACCTGCAGGATCCTGCCCTTGGTTTAGGCTTCCAGTCAGAATGCAGAAAACCACAAGTCCAAGTGTTGTTTTGGCGATTCCTGTGCATTTGTCGTGCAGTTGTCTTGTCAGTGGAATGGTTTGGAGGAAGAATATGCAGAGTGTGTGATGGAGGTCGAGTGGGGTTTAGAGTATAAGGTTGAAATGTGGGGTAGGGTTCAGATTGAGATCCAGAAGGGTGTCACTGTGGATTTTCTTGCGTATTCAACATCAGTTTTCTAAGGAGTGGTGAGGAGTATATCTCGGCCTAGGCCATGAGCTATTGCGGTTTTACCTCTCCCTCGAGAATTGAGGCATTTGCTGAATTCAGCATTGTGGCTAGGCTTAGGGTTAGGATTCGTGAGAGTGGTACTGTCATTTTGACTATTCCTGTGGATTGGGCTTCCAAAACTTTAGAGAGGATGGAGGGTACTGTCAGGATTGGAATTTGCATTAGTGCATTTTTACCATAGCCTGTCATAGGGCTTCATGCATCAGGGAGATTGTGGAGGCAGGCCAAAGCCTGGGAGTTTTGACTCTGGGGAGTCACATCCTTCGATATTTCAAGGCCAAATGTATTGTAATAGCCACGATTCTCTTTCTCGATCAACAGGTTTTGATATATCTGGTGTGTTAGTCCTCAGGTACCTCCAGGCGCTTGCCCTTGTGTTAGGCTGCAGTCAGAATTCAGAAAACCACAAGTCCAAGGGTTGTTTTGGCGATTCCTGTGCATTTGTCATGCAGTTGTCTTGTCAGTGGCACTGTTCGGGGGAAGAATATGCGGAGTATGTGATGGATATTGAGTGGGGTTGAGAGTGCAAGGTTGGAAGGTGGGGTAGCGTTCAGATTGAGATGGAGAAGGGTAACACTGTGGAGTCTTGTGTATTCAGCATCAGTTTGCCAAGGAATGGTGAGGAGTATAGCTCGGTTTTTGCTGTGAGCTACAGGGGTTGTACCTCTCCCTCCAGAATGGAGGCATTTGCTGAATTCAGCATGGTGGCTAGGGTTAGGGTTAGGATTCGTGAGAGTGGTACTGTCATTTTGACTATTCCTGTGAATGTCTCTTCCCAAACTCTAGTGAGGATTGGGGGTACTGTCAGGATTGGATTTTGCATTAGTGCATTTTTCACATGCCCTGTCATAGGGCTTCATGGATCAGTGAGATTGTGGAGGCAGGAAAAACACTGGGAGTTTTGACTCTGGGGGAGTGACACTCTTCGATATTTCACTTCCAAATGTATGGTAATGGCCACGATTCTCTTTCTCGATGAACAGGTTTTGATATATCCGGTGTGTTAGGCCTCAGGTACCCGCAGGCGCTTGCCCTTGGGTTAGGTTGCAGTCAGAATTCAGAAAACCACAAGTCCAAGTGTTGTTTTGGCGATTCCTGTTTATTTTTCATGCAGTTTTCTTGTCAGTGGCACTGTTCGGAGGAAGAATATGCTGAGTGTATGATGGAGATAGAGTGGGGTTGAGAGTGTAAGGTTGAAAGGCGGGGTAGGGTTCAGGTTCAGATCGAGAGGGTATCACTGTGGGTTTTCTTCCATATTCAGCATCAGTTTGCCAAGGATTGGTGAGGCATATAGCTCGGATTATGCTGCGCGCTACTGGTGTTGTACCTCTCCCTCTGGAATGGAGGCCTTTGCTGAATTCAGCATTGTGGCTTGGGTTATGGTTAGAATTCATGAGAGTGGTACTGTCATATTGACTATTAATCTGTATTGGGCTTCCAAAACTTTAGTGATGATGGAGGGCACTGGCAGGATTGGAGTTAGCACTAGTGCATTTTTCACATACCTTGACATAGGGCTTCCTGCATCAGGGAGATGGTGGGTGCAGGACAAACACTGGGAGTTTTGACTCTGGAGGAGTGACACACTTCGGAATTTCACTGCCAAATGTATGGTAATGGCCATTATTCTCCTTATCGATCAAATATTTTTGAAATATCAGGTGTGTTAGGCCTCCGGTACCTGCAGGCTCTTGCCCTTGGGTTTGGCTGCCAGTCAGAATTTAGAAAACCACAAGTCCAAGTGTTGATTTGGTGATTCCTGTGCATTTGGCATGCAGTTGTCTTGTCAGTGGCACGCTTCGGAAGAAGAATATGCAGATTGTATGATGGAGGTAGAGTGTGGTTGAGAGTGTAAGGTTGAAAGGCGGGGTAGGGATCAGATTGAGTTCGAAAATGGTGTCACTTTGGATTTTCATGCGTATTCACCATCAGTTTGCCAAGGAATGGTGAGGAGTATAGCTCGGATTATTCTGCGAGCTAGAGGGGATGTACATCTCCCTCCAGAATTGAGGCATTTGCTGAATTCAGCACTGTGGCTAAGGTTAGGTTTAGAATTCGTGAGAGTGGTACTGTCATGTTGACTATTAATCTGTCTTGGGCTTCCAAAACTTTAGTGATGATGGAGGGCACTGGCAGGATAGGAGTTAGCATTACTGCGTTTTTCACATACCTTGACATAGGGCTTCCTGCATCAGGGAGATGGTGGCCGCAGGCCATAGACTGGTAGTTTTGAATCTTTGGGAGTGACACACTTCCGTATTTCACTGCCAAATGTATGGTAATTGCCACGATTCCATTTGTCTATGAAAAGGTTTTGAAATGTCCGGTGTGTTAGGCCTCAGGTACATGCAGCCTCTTGCCCTTGGTTTAGGCTTCCAGTCTGAATTCAGAAAACCACAAGTCCAAGTGGAGTTTTGGTGATTCCTGTGCATTTGTCGTACAGTTGTCTTGTCAGTGGCATGGTATGGATCAAGAATATGCAGAGTGTGTGATGGAGGTCAAGTGAGGTTTAGAGCGTAAGGTTGAAAGGTGGGGTAGTGTTCAGATTGAGATCGAGAAGGGTGTCACTGTGGATTTTCTTGCGTATCCAGCATCAGTTTGCCAAAGAATGGTGAGGAGTATAGCTCGGATTATCCTGCGAGCTAGTGGGGTTTTACTACTCCCTCCAGAATGGAGGTACTTGCTGAATTCAGCCTTGTGGCTTGGCTTAGAGTTAATATTCATGAAAGTGGTACTGTCATTTTGATAATGCCTGTGGATTGGGCTTCCCAAACTCTAGTGAGGATGAAGGGTACTGTCAGGGCTGCAGTTAGCATTAGTGCGTTGTGCATATACCATGAAATAGGGCTTCATTCATAAGGGACATTGTGGGCCCAGGCTAAAGCCTGGGAGTTTTGACTCTGGGAGATTGACACCCTTAGGTATTTCACTGCCAAATGTATGGTAATTGCCACCATTCCCTTTCTTGATCCAAAGGTTTTGAAATTTCCGGTGTGTTAGGCTTCAGGTACCTCTAGACGCCTGCCCTTGGTTTACGCTTCCAGTCAGAATTCAGAAAACCACAAGTCCAAGTGTTGTTTTGGCGATTCCTGTGCATTTGTCGTGCAGTTGTCTTGTGAGTGGTATGGTTCAGAGGAAGAATATGCAGAGTGTGTGATGGAGGTCGAGTGGGGTTTAGAGAGTAAGGTTGAAAGGAGGGTAGGGTTCAGATTGAGGTCGAGAAGGGTGTCACTGTGGATTTTCATGTGTATTCAGCATCAGTTTGCCAAGGAATGGTGAGGAGTATATCTCGGCATAGGCCACTAGCTAGAGGGGTTTACCTCTCCCTCAAGAACTGAGGCATTTGCTGAATTCAGTATTGTGGCTAGGCTTAGGGTTAGGATTCGTTAGAGTGTTACTGTCATTTTGACTATTCCTGTGGATTGGGCTTCCAAAACATTAGTGAGAATGGAGGGTACTGTCAGGATTGGAGTTTGCATTAGTGCATTTTTCACATACCCTGTCATAGGGCTTCATGCATCAGGGAGATTGTGGAGGCAGGCCAAAGCCTGGGTGTTTTGACTCTTGGGGAGTGACTTCCTTCCATATTTTACTGCCAAATGTATGGTAATAGCAACGATTCTCTTTCTCGATCAACAGGTTTTGATATATCCGTTGTGTTAGGCCTCAGGTACCTCCAGGCGCTTGCCCTTGTGTTAGGCTACAGTCAGAATTCAGAAAACCACAAGTCCAAGGTTTGTTTTGGCGATTCCTGTGCATGTGTCATGCAGTTGTCTTGTCAGTGGCACTGTTCGGGGGAAAAATATGCAGAGTGTGTGATGGATATTGAGTGGGGTTGAGATTGTAAGGTTGAAAGGCGGGGTAGGGTTCAGATTGAGATCGAGAAGGGTGTCACTGTGGATTTTCTTCCATATTCAGCATTAGTTTGCCAAAGAATGGTGAAGCATATAGTTCGGATTATGCTGCGCGCTACTGGGGTTGTACATCTCCCTTCAGAATGGAGGCATTTGCTGAATTCAGCATTGTGGCTAGGGTTAGGGTTAGGATTCGTGAGAGTGGTACTGTCATATTGACTATTCCTCTATATTGGGCTTCCAAAACTTTAGTGAGGATGGAGGACCCTGGCAGGATTGGAGTTAGCATTAGTGCGGTTTTCACATACAACGACATAGGGCTTCCTGCATCAGGCAGATGGTGGGTGCAGCCCATAGACTCGTAGTTTTGACTCTGGAGGAGTGACACACTTCGGTATTTCACTGCCAAATGTATGGTAATAGCCATTATTCTCTTTCTCGATCAAAAGATTTTGAAATATCAGGTGTGGTTGGACTCAAATACCTGCAGGCTTTTGCCCTTGGTTTTCGCTGCCACTCAGAATTTAGAAAACCACAAGTCCAAGTGTTGTTTTGGCGATTTCTGTGCATTTGGCATGCAGTTGTCTTGTCAGTGGCACGGTTCGGAGTAAGAATATGCAGAGTGTATGATGGAGGTAGAGTGGGGTTGAGAGTGTAAGGATGAAAGGCGGGGTAGGGATCGATTGATTTCGAGAATGGTGTCACTATGCATTTTCATGCATATTCAGCATCAGTTTGCCAAGGAATGGTGAGGAGTATAGCTCGGATTATGCTGCGAGCTAGAGGTAATGTAGGTCTCCCTCCAGAATGGCAGCATTTCCTGAATTCAGCATTGTGGCTAGGGTTAGGTTTAGGATTCGTGAGAGTGGTAATGTCATTTTGACTCTTCCTGTGTATTGGGCTTCCAAAACTTTAGTGAGGATGGAGGGTACTGTCAGGATTGGAGTTTGCATTAGTGCCTTTTTCACATACCCTGTCATAGGGCTTCATGCATCAGTGAGATTGTGGAGGCCGGCCAAAGCCTGGGAGTTTTTTCTCTGGGGGAGTGACATCCTTTGATATTTCACTGCCAAATGTATGGTAATAGCCACGATTCTCTTTCTCGATCAACAGGTTTTGATATATCCGGTGTGTTAGGCCTCAGGTAC
Source organism: Thryonomys swinderianus (assembly GCA_004025085.1). Taxonomy (NCBI): domain Eukaryota; kingdom Metazoa; phylum Chordata; class Mammalia; order Rodentia; family Thryonomyidae; genus Thryonomys; species Thryonomys swinderianus. The sequence goes on from PVIC010027507.1 coordinate 20,690, forward strand.
CTCCAGGAGCTTGCCCTTGTGTTAGGCTTCGGTCACAATTCAGAAAACCACAAGTCCAAGTGTTGTTTTGGCGAGTTCCCCTCATTTGTCATGCATTTGTCTTGTCAGTGGCACTGCTCGGAGGAAGATTTTGCTGAGTGTATGATGGAGATAGAATTGGGTTGAGAGTGTAAGGTTGAAAGGCGGGGTAGGGTTCAGATTGAGATCCAGAATGGTGTCACTGTGGATTTTCTTCCATATTCAGCATCAGTTTGCCAAGGAATGGTGAGGCATATAGCTTGGATTATGCTGCACCCTAATGGGGTTGTACCTCTCCCTCCAGAATTGAGGCATTTGCTGAATTCAGCATTGTGGCTAGGGTTAGGGTTAGGATTTGTGAGAGTGTTACTGTCATATTGACTATTCATCTGTATTGGGCTTCCAAAACTTTAGTGACGATGGTGAGCACTGGCAGGATTGGAGTTTGCATTAGTGCATTTTTCACATAGCCTGTCGTAGGGCTTCCTGCATCAGTGAGATTGTGGGCGCACGCCATAGACTGGTAGTTTTGACTCTGGGGGAGTGACATCCTTCGATATTTCACTGCCAAAATATGGTAATAGCCACGATTCACTTTCTCGATCAACAGGTATTGATATATCCGGTGTGTTAGGCCTCAGGTACCTCCAGGCGCTTGCCTTTGTGTTAGGCTACAGTCAGAATTTAGAAAACCAAAAGTCCAAGTGTTGTTTTGGTGATTCCTGTGCATTTGTCATGCAGTTGTCTTGTCAGTGGCACTGTTCGGGGGAAGTATATGCAGAGTGTATGACGGAGATTGAGTGGGGATGACATTGCAAGGTTGAAAGGCGGGGTAAGGTTCAGATTGAGATCGAGAAGGGTATCACTATGGATTTTCTTGCGTATTCAGCATCAGTTTGCCAAGGAATGGTGAGGAGTATAGCTCAGAATTTGCTGTGAGCTACAAGGGTTGTACCTCTCCCTCCAGAGTGGAGGCATTTGCTGAATTCAACATGGTGGCTAGTTTTAGGGTTAGGATTCGTGAGAGTGGTACTCTCCATTTGACTATTCCTGTGAATTGCTCTTCCCAAACTCTAGTGAGGAAGGAGGGTACTGTCAGGATTGGAGTTTGCATTAGTGAATTTTTCACATACCCTGTCATAGGGCTCCATGCATCAGTGAGATTGTGGAGGCAGGACAAACACTGGGAGTTTTGACTCTGGGGGAGTGACACCCTTCGATATTTCACTGCCAAATGTATGGTAATAGCCATGATTCTCTTTCTCGATGAACAGGTTTTGATATATCCGGTGTGTTAGGCCTCAAGAACCTCCAGGTTCCTGCCCTTGTTTTAGGCTTCCAGTCAGAATTCAGAAAACCACAAGTCCAAGTGTAGTTTTGGTGATTCCTGTGCATTTGTCGTGCAGTTGTCTTGTCAGTGGCATGGTTCGGAGGAAGAATATGCACAGTGTGTGATATAGGTCTAGTGGGGTTTAGAGTGTAAGATTGAAAGGTGGGGTAGGGTTCAGATTGAGGTCGAGAAGGGTGTCACTGTGGATTTTCTTGCGTATTCAGCATCAGTTTGGCAAAGAATTGTGAGGAGTATATCTCGGCATAGGCCACGAGCTAGTGGGGTTTACCTCTGCCTCGAGAATTTAGGCATTTCCTGAATTCAGTATTGTGGCTAGGCTTAGGGTTAGGATTCGTGAGAGTGGTACTGTCATTTTGACTATTCCAGTGGATTGGGCTTCCAAAACTTTAGTGAGGATGAGGGTACTGTCAGGATTGGAGGTGGCATTAGTGCATTTTTCACCTACCCTGTCATAGGGCTTCATGCATCATTGAGATTATGGAGGCAGGCCAAAGTCTGGGAGTTTTGACTCTGGGAGAGTGACATTCTTAGATATTTCACTGCCAAATGTATCGTAATTGCCACGATTCTCTTTCTCAATCAACAGGTTTTGATATATCCGGTGTGTTAGGCCTCAGGTACCTCCAGGCGCTTGCTCGTGTGTTAGGCTGCAGTCAGAATTCAGAAAAACACAAGTCCAAGTGTTGTTTTGGCGACTCCTGTGCATTTGTCATGCAGTTCTCTTGTCAGTGGCACTGTTCGGGGGAAGAATATGCAGAGTGTATGATGGACATTGAGTGGGGATGAGATTGCAAGGTTGAAAGGCGGGGTAGGGTTCAGATTGAGATCGAGAAGGGTATCACTGTGGATTTTCTTGCATATTCAGCATCAGTTTGCCAAGGAATGGTGAGGAGTATAGCTCAGAATTTGCTGTGAGCTACATGGGTTGTACCTCTCCCTCCTGAATGGAGGCATATCCTGAATTCAACCTGGTGGCTAGGTTTAGGGTTAGGATTTGTGAGAGTGGTACTGTCATTTTGACTATTCCAGTGAATTGCTCTTCCCAAACTCTAGTGAGGATGGAGGGTACTGTCATGATTGGATTTTGCATTAGTGCATTTTTCACATGCACTGTCATAGGGCTTCATGCATCAGTGAGATTGTGGAGGCAGGACAAACACTGGGAGTTTTGAGTCTGGGGAAGTGACACCTGTCATTATTTCACTGTCAAATGTGTGGTAATAGCCATGATTCTCTTTCTCCAGGAACAGGTTTTGATATATCCGGTGCGTTAGGCCTCAGGTACCTCATGCGCTGGCCCTTGGGTTAGGCTGCAGTCAGAATTCAGAAAACCACAAGTCCAAGTGTTGTTTTGGCGAATCCTGTTTATTTTTCGTGCAGTTGTCTTGTCAGTGGCACTGTATGGAGGAAGTCTATGCTGAGTGTAGGATGGAGATAGAGTGGGGTTGTGCGTGTAAGGTTGAAAGGCGAGTTAGGGTTCAGATTCAGATCGAGAATGGTGTCACTGTGGATTTTCTTCCATATTCAGCATCAGTTTGCCAAGGAGTTGTGAAGGGTATACCTCGGATTATTCTGCACCCTACTGGGGTTGTAAATCTCCCTCCAGAATGGAGGCATTTGCTGAATTCAGCATTGTAGCTTGGGCTAGGGTTAGGATAAGTAAGAGTGGTACTGTCATATTGAATATTCCTGTGGAATGGAGTTAGCATTCGTGCGTTGTGCCTATTCCCTGACATATGGATTCATGCATAAGGCAGA
>PVIC010027508.1:0-17016 GCA_004025085.1 Thryonomys swinderianus
CTTGCGAGGCAGGCGCCGGAACCACTGAGCTAACCCTCCGGCCCGAGAAGTAGTTTTTTAAAACAAAACATTTTTGTCTTTAGCGTCTGGCTCAGTAGAAGACAACTAGATCTTCAGCCTGCTTCTGCACTGTTTGTTGTGTTATCACCTTCTTGAGCCTCTAGAAAAGTACAATAAGGTGAGAAAGATGGAAAAGGCATATCTCACAGTCACCAAGGTAGATGAACTTTGCCAGCCTCCTGGACAGGCTCTGAGCACTGACGTGCCCAAGCTGCACTCTGAGAACTGGCGCGGCTTGTCCTCTGACAGACATAAACCATACGACATGCCCACGGTTACTACTGTTGTTAATCAACTCTGAGTTAGCAGAAAAAAGATGGAGCTTCCAATGTATTTGCCTCAGTATATTCCAGTGTAATGATTATCTAACAGTTTTTTCAGAAAAGGATAATCAAAGCGAATATTTTACTGGGTATGTTTCATAGTTAATATCATTACACACTCGGCAGTATATTATTCATGGGAGTCAGAGGTTATTTAGATCCATTTTTTTAAGGTAAATTGGTTTGATGATTTTGTCTTAATCATTTCTTCGTTTTCATGGCTTTTTGATATTTCCTTTCCTGAGCCCTCTGTGGACCAACTTTGACCCCTTTCTGATCATCTGTGACAAGTGATCCTTACTACTTAATACAGCTCTTACATTTCGAAGATATAAAACTTTTCCATCTTTTAAAAATCTCTTAATTGTTTAAGTCTTCAAAAGAGCTATCTTAGGAAATGAGAAATTACATGGCATAATTGTACAGTTGTATCCATTATGAAGAACTTACTTTTTTTTTTTTTGAGACAGGGTCTCACTTTGTAATTCAGATTGGTCCTGAGCTCACTATGCCCAGGCTAGCCTCGAACTCACAGTAATCCTCCTGCCTCTGCCTCCTAAGTGCTGGGATTACAGGCGTGAGCCACCACGTCTGACATGGTGGTATGTGGTGACAGGGATTGAATTTGGGACCTTGTGCTTGCCAGGTAGAGTCTGGAACCACTGAGCCAAAATCCCTGGCCCTTCCATTCATTTTTCACATGCAAATGAAAATCAGGTTTTCTCTAATTTCTAAGCACTGGAGGAAATCCAAACTGTAGACATGTAGGAGAATTTACTTGAACATTCTGATAAATAACGAGAGTTTATATTTTGTAGATAGATTTCTGCGTATCCATCTCTCCTTTGTGTCCATGAATATTAACAGCATTAATTCACTCCAGTAGTTTTGGAATATCTGCTATGTGCTGAGCACACTTCTCGGTGCTGGGGATGAGGTGCTGTTGAACATTTCAGGCTTTGTGGAATTTCATCTTTTCATGTTGGTGAATTTCATAGTTTTATATAGAACATAGATTTATTATTATGATTACTTCTTGAGACGGGGTTTCACTTTGTAGTTCAGGCTGGCCCTGAGCTCATTGTGTAGCCTAGGCAAGCCTCGAACTCAGCAATCTTCCTGCCTCTGCCTCCCGAGTGCTGGGATGTCAAGTGTGAGCTACCACACCCGGCATTAGATTTATTATTTTTCACTGGACTTTTCTGCAAGGAAGGTGGTTGATTCAAAAAGTATGCATTATTTAAAATTTTTTATGTATTATCAAACTTTTCCCCCAAAAGTATAAGCTTTCCTGTTTATACTTTTGTAAGTGCTTAAATGACTGCCTTTTCTTCATGTAGTATTATTACTGGAGATCTATAAAAATACCTGATTTTCATTTGCATCTATTTGATTGGTAGTGCTACATGTTATTTCATATATATATGCTTGTTTACTGATCATGTTTTGTAAAGTGCCTAATTTGTGGGCTTTGTAATTCATAGCTGCTTTTTTTTATTTCTCAAAAAAATACCACTGTAGTAAAATACAAAGAATATTGCAGCAGGCCGGAGGGTTAGCTCAGTGGTTCCGGCGCCGGCCTCGCAAGCGCAAGGACCTGAGTTCGATCCCCGGAAACCACATAGAATGCTGGGCGTGGAGACTCACGCCCACCAATAATCAACACCGCACACCACAGTGCCGGACGTGGTGGCTCACGCCTGTCATCCCAGCACTCGGGAGGCAGAGACAGGAGGATTGCTGAGTTTGCAGCAGCTTGCCTGGGCACCATAGTGAGCTCAGGGCCAGCCTGAACTACAAAGCAAGACACTGTCTCCAAAAAGCAAAAAAAAAAAAAAAAAAAAAAAAAAGAATATTGCAGCAAACAATAAATCCCCATTTCCAAGAATAAACAGATGTTTATTTTATCGTGTGTGATTGTGTGTGTTGTTTGAGGGTCTGACGTGAGGTCTAAAGGACATGAGGTGGGTAAGCATTCTCCCACAGAACTGCAGCTGGCGCTGAGTTTTGTTTTTTTGTTTTTGTTGTAGTCTTTGTTTTTTTGAGACAGGGTCTTGCTTTGTAGTTCAGGCTGGCCCTGAGCTCACTATGTAGCCCAGGCAAGCCTCAAACTCAGCAATCCTCCTGCCTCTGCCTCCCGAGGGCTGGGACCACAGGCGTGAGCCACGACGCCCGGCACTGTGGTGTGTGGTATTGATGGCTGGTGGTCGTGAGTCTTCACGCCCACCATTGTTGTATGTGGTTACCGGGGATCAAACTCAGGACCTTGCGCTTGCGAGGCAGGTGCTGGAACCACTGAGCTAACCCTCCGGCCCCCTGATCTTTGTTTTGATTTTAAAGAATTAACTGTTGCTAATGTAGCTGAAGTTGTTAAATGTTTCCCAGCTTTTTCTTCTGGAATTTTAGCCTTTCATTCTATTTATCTACTTTTATGTATTTATATTGCTTACACGGGGTAGTATATTGTATTTCTCAATTAACATGAAGGATATCCTACTGAGTAAAATTTTTTGATTGATATATTTTGTGTACATAGAATTCACCATTGTAAAGTGTACATTTCTATGGTTTTTAGTGTATTAACAAGATTACACAACCATTGCTGCTATTTAATACAGAACATTTTCATGAATGCTTTTGCATCTTTTTTAATCCATTGTATGTTTTTGAACCAATTCATGCTTCATTTTTAGAGCCAGTTCTCTTTAATTTCCTCTTCTTAGCATTTAAACACACAAATATAATTGGAAATATGTAGGTCATTTTCTTTTCGGGGTAGTGAGGCTCTTTGTGTATGTTACCTTGTGCAAATGAGTAAGAGTTTGGACATAAGCCTAAACTTTGAGTCATGGTTGTAGACATGTGCGTTTCTAGACATTGCCAGATTGTTCTACAAAGTAGCTTTGACAGTCTATACTGTCAGAAATAAGTACCATTTTTCTCTACCTCTTTGCCAACACTATTTTAATATTTCTTAGTTTTGGTATTTCGTTGAAATGTGGTATTTTTTGTTTTCATTTGTATTTCTCTGGTTCCTAGTAGGAAGCACTTATATATTTGTTGGTGACTTTGGTATCTTTTTATTGACTTCTTTTTACATCTTGTTTCTTTTTAAAAAATGGAGTATTCACCTTTTTGTGTGTTGGATGCTAATCCTTGTGTTTTTGTGTTGGAAATACCCTCCCTTTTTCTTGTAGCCTAGTTTATGGATCTTCTTACCATATGAACACTACATTTTTAAAAAGTGCTCTGTTTTACTTTGTCTTAAAGTCATCCAGTGGATAGGCTAGTAATTTGCTTACCTTACAGGTTTATTTGTGGGCTGAGGATGGAAGACCTGGGGGACACGGCCCAGAAAAGGAAGGATCCTGCCTTCCCTGTGCTGTGTCTCTGCAGTAAACCCTGAGGGAACATTAAAGAGTCTTCATGTTTCTTTACTTTTAATCAGAAGCCTAGAAGTGTGGAGTGATCTTGCAGGTAGGCACACAGAGTCACAGTGCCTGGGAGAGATAACTAGTAGTAAATTGTGGTCTGTGTTTACTTCTGCAATACCGTGTTGAGTACTCATTCACTTGTATTAGCAGATACATGTTCAGGAGTAACAGCTTTTGTGTAAACATGATCTGTGATTTAATTACACGGAGGTAACTATGGTAGATACTTTTCTTTCTTCCATATACTATTCTTTTTTTTTTTTTTTTTTTTGAGAAGGGTCTCACTTTGTAGTTTAGGCTGGCCCTGAGCTCACTGTGTAGCCCAGGAAAGCCTGGAACTCAGCAATCTGCCTGTCTCTGCCTCCTGAGTGCTGGGATGACAGGCGTGAGCCACCACATCCGGCACTCTGGTGTGTGGTATTGATTGCTACTGGGCGTGAGTCACTACACCCAACATTTTATGGGGTTACCAGGGATTGAACTCAGAACCTTGCGCTTGTGAGGTAGGTGCCAGAACCACTGAGCTAAATCTCTGGCCCCAAGATATGTTTGCTTTTAATGGGATAGGTCACTGAAATGTTGGCATGGCTCACGATTGTCATATAATGCTCAGTGTGTGACCCCAGTGTGCACACAGGAATAGTGACTCACAGGCAGGAAGCTAGTGTTCACCAGAGCCAGGGAGCAGCAGGTGGAAAGGTTAGGTGCTTGGATCGGGCCTGTGCTTCCCTCTGCCTGTCTTTTTATTGTTTCTCTTATGTTGCATTTAGAGCTACTCATCAGATGAGATGGAAACTCTGTGTCACTATAGATAACACTGATGCCTTTATCAGCTTCATGTCTAGACGCTGGAAATATTTGGCAACAATGTAACACGCAGATATTGCAAGTCAAAAGAAGGGTTTCAGAATCTAGGTTTTAGCTTCCGTGCCACCATGATTATTAAATTGTTGTTCAGTGTCCTAACACTTTTCTTCTCTACTTCTAAGAATTGGCCTGGCCTAAGAAAAAAAAAAAACAATAGAATTTAGCAGGCAACATCATGTCCTTTCAGAATTGTATATTCTACACTGTGTTCTAGCTTTTGTAGTAGGCTGGGAGGAACCCCTTCCCCCACTGTTATTTATTCCTTCTATTTTATTTTTATTTATTTATTTATTTTTGAGACAGGGTCTCGCTTTGTAGTTCAGGCTGGCCCTGAGCTCACTCTGTAGCCCAGGCAAGCCTCGAACTCAGCAATCCTCCTGCCTCTGCCTCCCGAGTGCTGGGATGACAGGCGTGAGCCACGACGCCTGGCGCTATTCCTTCTATTTTAGATGTTTTATTAAGAAGCTAGGCATAAATCTGAAGGAATTGGCCATCTCTGGCTTTTTTTTTTTTTTTTTTTTTAGACAGGGTCTCAGTTTGTAGTTCAGGCTGATGCTGAGTTTGCTATGTAGCCCAGGCAAGACTGGAACTCAGCAATCCTCCTGTCTCTGCTTCCTGAGTGCTAGGATGACAGGTGTGAGCCACCATGCCCAGCTCCATCTCTGTCTTTTTAAAAACTACCTAATCCATGAAGTATAGTGTCTTTTGGCTTTAAAATAAGTTAGAGAAGGAGCAATATTTATCAGGAAGACCTAGCTTGGGTGGTAGAAAAGACGTGTTTGGACTGAATAGGCGCTGGTATTTTCTACCTCTGAAATACTGTTTTTTAAAAATTTTTCTTTTTTCCTGTGGTACCTGGGACTGAACTCAGGACCTTGTGCTTATGAGGTAGGCATGACACCACTGAGCTAAATCCCCTGTCCTCTTTGATTTTTTAAAAAAGGATATTGATAGTGCTGGGTGTGGTGGCTCACGCCTATAATCCCAGCATTTGGGAGGCAGAGACAGGAGGATTGTTGAGTTCGAAGTTTGCCTAGGCTACATAGTGAGCTCAGAGCCAGCCTGAACTACAAAGCGAGACCCTGTCTCAAAAAAAAAAAAGGATATTGATATATTTTTGATTGATTAAATGTTTTTTAGCAATAAAATAACTACCACTTTTTTTTTTTTTGAGACAGGCTCTCGCTTTGTAGTTCAGATTGGCCCTGAGCTCACTATGTAGCCCAGGCAAGCCTTGAACTCAGCAATCCTCCTGCCTCTGCCTCCCAAGTGCTGGGATGACAGGCGTGAGCCACCACGCCCGGCTCTGTGGTATGTGGTATTGATGGCTGGTGGGCGTGAGTCTCTACGCCCAGCATTGTATGTGGTTACCGGGGATGGAACTCAGGAACTGGCACTTGCGAGGCAGGTGCCAGAACCACTGAGCCCAATCTCTGGCCCAGTACATTTTATATATACATCATGATCACAATTGACATTGTGAATTTCTTGCAGTACATGACATGACTTAATTTTTCCATTCCCCTGCCCACACTACAAACTCCCCCACCCTCTATGTACATAATCTTTCTTTTCTTTTTTTACCATCAGATTTTTTCTTTCCCTTCTTTACTCACCCCTACTCCCTTTTCCCTTTGAATATTTTCTATTTCACAATATCTGTCATACAGTTTAGAGCTCATTTATACCTTCAGTTTCTCACACTAGAGAAAAGATATAGTATTTATACATCTGTGATCTATTTGTTTCCCTTACCAGTATGTCTTCAAGGTACAACTATTTGACAGCTACCATTTATTAAATATCAACTATATATTCAACTATAAACATCAGCTGTATATTGGTTATCGTATTAAGTAGTTGATCTGTACTACGGTATTTAACCTCTCACCTTTCGTAGTGTAGTCGTGTGAGTAATGACGATTTCTCCTCTTCCAGTGCTTCCGGGGTTCAGCCCAGGTTCTGCTTTGTGTTGGACCAGGTGACCTCCAACAGCGATGGGGTCTGTACTGCTCAGTGACACAAAAGGGGCAATTCACCAAATAGGTGATTAAATTTTGGGTATGCAAAGCTAGTTTTTGTTCATATTGTGGTCATTTATAGCAACCATAAACTACTACTTGTAGATTGGAGCTTTTTCCTTTTTTTAGCTGTACCGGGGATCAAATTTGGGTCCCTGTGCTTACAGGGTAGGCGCTGTGCCACTGAGCTAAATCTACAACCCCGTAGTTTGGAGTTTTGGAAGATCATTGTGTGTGTATTTATTTAAAACTTTTTTCTAGGGCCGGAGGGTTAGCTCAGTGGTTCCAGCACCTACCTCGCAAGCGCAAGGTCCTGAGTTCGATCCCCGGTAACCACATATAATGCTGGGCGTGGAGACTCACGCCCACCAACAGTCAACACCGCATACCACAGTGCGGGACGTGGTGGCTCACGCCTGTCATCCCAGCACTCGGGAGGCAGAGACAGGAGGATTGCTGAGTTCGCGGCGGCTTGCCTGGGCTCCATAGTGAGCTCAGGGCCAGCCTGAACTACAACGCGAGACCCCGTCTCAAAAAGCAAAAACAAAAAAAAGAAAAAAAACAAAAAAAAACCTTTTTTCTCAAACTTGGCTCTTAACTGTGTCATAAGGTCATTAGTTTTTCATGCTGACTGATTTGTTTTTTATTTTGTACTTTATGTAATGTAGGCCAAACATGATTAGTACAATATAGTAAATTTTTGTTACTTAATTTGCTTTCCTGAAATATCACTTGTCAGAAAACGACTCGTGTTTCTATTACTACTAGAACAATAATTGAGAATTTGGAGTTTTATCATCATACAGTAAGGTTAGAAGAATACATACCAAACTTTGAACATTAGTTTTCTTCTAGTCTCTTAATAATTCGAATGGAATTATGTAATCCTATTAACTGAATTGTTTAATTGAAATTGTTCTGTAGAGCAACTATCATTCCTTTCTTTACTTCCACGGACTGTGTAACTGTTAGCTCAAAGGAAAAACCAATTCCTGTCACCATTCCAACTTGGTAAAGGGAATTGTCAGTGGCTGATTACTTTACCCAAAGATACACAAATAGACATTTTAAGTAGGGCAGCAAATACATGAGAGTTTTCTTATATTCTAAAGGCTCCACCACATACTATAGTTAATGCTGCTTCACATATACAGAGGTTCTTTTTTGGTCTTATTATCATCATTGATTTTGGTGTAGTTAATTTTCTTTATGTTAGAATGGCCAGAATTGTTTCTCTTTATGCAAACTGAGAATCCCAAGACAGATAAAAATGAAAAGGTACAAAGAAAATGCAGTAGCAAGAAAAATTTTTTTTTCTGGTTCCAAAGACTGAATCCATGGCCTCGTATAAAACAGGCAAGTCTTCTGCCACGGGGTGTGCCTAACTCCCAGGAAGCTGGTAATCAAAGTCACCTCCTGGAAGTGGGACATCAGGAACTTCTTATTGTCAGAAAATTTGTTGGATTTTTTTTTTTGTTATTGTTCATTACATACATTACCAATGGGAATGTAAAACTAGATATTTAAATGGATGCATAGGCACATCTGCAGTCAGCTTGGTGTTATAAAAATCGTTTGGGACATGCGTAAGACCATCTCAAGAAATAGGTCCATGTTTTGTTATTGGAAATTTTTGTCACCTTGTCACTTTGAATTTTCTTGTTGAGCATTACTAGGAATGAATACACAGATGTTTCCTAAGTTGACTAAAAGCCTTCAAGAGAAACTTGTGGGACATATTCTTCCCTTTCTGAAAAGTTTGTTTTGTTGTGTTTGTAAAAGTACCGAGACCAGCGCGCTTGATAAGTCCATATTCCTCGAGTCAGCTCCTCCGCGTAGAGAAACACAGACTGCTTTCTAATTCAGGAAGGTCTAGTCACCCCGTGGTACCCATCGGGTGTGAATGGCAGGACCTCTCCTTTGTTTTTGGTGGCACCAGGGATGGAACTCTGGCCCTGGCCCTTTTAAGGTCGCACGGTGCCTCTTGAGCCAGGACCCTTCTTGATAGCAGAATCTGCAGATGTTCAAGTTCCTTATATGAACTGACAAAGTATTTACCTGTAATCCACGCACATCTTCCCATGTACTTAAAAACATCTGTACTTACAGCGTCTAGTAAAACCTAACTGCATTGTAAATACTTGCTTATACATCTTGTTTAGGCAGTAATGACAAAAAAAGTCTCTACATCTTGACTGTTGTTTTTTTCCTCCTTGAGTATGTTCCATCTACATTTGCTTGAATCTGCAGATGTGTAAGCTGTAGGCACTACAGGCTCACTGTATATGATTTTGAAGAACATAACGAGTGTTTTTAAAAGTTTGGAACATATTTTCCTCATATAACCCTAAGTACAATTTTGTTGATAAATATGTTATCTTCATATGTAGTGCTAGAAATTTTCCCAGAGCCTGAGTATAACTTTGTAAAAATTGACTACAAATGAAGGGATTTTCTTTATGTTAGTTAGATACATAGTAATGGTATTAAGAATAAATGGGATCCACAGTTCAAAATAAAAGACCCATTATCAGTTTGTCTGTCTTTGTGTACAATTTGAAGTTAGACATGAAATTCTAACAAGTACAGTACACCAAAAACAAGTACTAAGATAAGGCTGGAATAATATATTAAAGGTAGGGAAAAAATGTAGTCGTTTTCATTGGAGAAGTAATACCTAACAGATAACAATTTTAGTACTACGATGGCTTTAATAAGAGTTCATATATATGCTACAAAAGTAGCACTTTTTTTTTTTTTAAGTCTTGTTTTGCAGTTCAGGCTGGCCCTGAGCTCACTGTGAAGCCCAGGCAAGACTCAAACTCAGCATTCCTCCTGCCTCTGCCTCCTGAGTGCTGGGGATGACAGGTATGAGCCACCATGTCCAGCATCGTGGTGTGTGGTGCTAATTGCTGAGATTATGGGTGTGAGCCATTGTGCCCTGCATTATGGTGTATGGTACCAGGATTGAATTTGGGGCCTTGCACTTTCTAGGCAGATGCTACAACCAGTGAGCTAAATTTTTAAAAGTGAAAATTAAAATACAAGTTCACAAGTCATAAAATACAAGTACGTATAGTCAGATTGACACAAATACATCTTAAACACAACTAAAATAAATGATAATTGCCTCAAAGGTCTCTCTGCAAACTAAAATTGATCTAAGTCTGTAATTTTATGATCTATGTGAAAATATCTTTCCTTTTTTTTTTAAATTACAAAAAAATTCCTTCAAGGGCTGCGGATTTAGCTCAGTGGAACTGTGCTTGTCTTGTAAGTGTAAGGTCCTGAGTTCAGTCTCCATATCAAAAAAAAAAAATCCCTCCTTTAAAAGTGTGCTGTGCATTAATGTGTAGCAAAGCTGTATGTCACATAAAATAAAGGTGTTTTCCCTTTGTATTAGGCACTTTTACAAAACTTATAAGTTGTATTTAGATTACACCATAGAATGTTTGTAACATATAAAAATTGATGGTGTGATTTGAGTGTTCATTAGCTGCTTGAATAAAGTTACTGGAATCAAGTTCTGTTTGTAGGATTTAGAATAGCATTATTTTCCATGGACTTAATTTAGGTCTGCTGATAAATTCTACTTAACTATTTTTATTTTTTTATTTTCTTTGAGAGACTTCTAAGTGGGATTCATAATGGCCTGAATTCCTTTCTTCAGGATAAGGTATATATTAGAATGAGGATGTTACACTCCTTGGTTCTGTGACGACAGCTTGGAATATTTACTGTTCTTAGTATCATGTCGATCTGTTAACTAGAAATACAGAAAAAAAATACTTCCTTTAAAGTAGAGTCACTGTTTTTAAAGATCATTCTAACTGAATGCCCAGCGCGCCCCTGAAGCGATGGGACCAGCAGGGCATAGCTCTGGTGTGGGCGTCGGAGCCCGTCAGCTCCTGCAAGGTTGGTACCAGGAACTGTGCTTGTAAAATTTTGTTACAGGACAGACAAAGCTATGGTAGTGCAAGATCGCGTGTAAATAGCCTCTCGGAGCGTGTGCCGCGGGGCACATTCTGCAGTGAAAAGGGAGCCGAAGAACAAGGTGTCTCCTTGCGGGCTTGTGAAGACGTCCAAGTTTTCTTTATGTCATTGTAGAAAGACATTATTTTGCTTGGGTGTGCTTAAAACTAAAGGGCAAATGATCCAAAAGAATAATCTTGAAATTCAATAGCAAGAAAACTACTTGACATTGTGGGCTGGAGGCCAGCAGACTAGGGCTTTCACTGAATGTGTGGGAAATGGGGCAGGCCTGGAGTTTAAAGAGACAGGGCGCAGGACCCTGGAAAAGAAAAGCCCTCCTCTATGATTTGCTTCCTTGGAGAAAAAAACAGACTGAAAGTTTTCTCTAAAGGATCTTTATTGGATCCACTGTTTGAGGCACTGAGACACTGAGTGAGCTTTTCCTCACCCCACCTCCTACACTCCCTGGCTATCTTCTCTTGCCTGAAACTGGTGCTGAGTAAAATTGTTTATAGCCACGAGAAGCAGCTTTTCAAATAAAAGTACTTTGTAGCGCCTTCAAATGGACTAAATGTAATTCTCTCTGAAATTGAGCACTTACGACGTTGTTTATGTAGCTGTTTAAAAAGCTGAGGGTAAGATGAGGAGGGAGCGCTATGGAACCTCTTGTTTCAGAAATTTCTGTTTCTTCTAGGTCTGAGCTCCCTCCCCCTCCACTCCCGAAGCCCTCTCCGCCCTCCTCCGCCTCCCACAATCCCTCAGTAAAACAGCATTTAAAAGACTTGAATAACCAGCCCTCCGCCAGCTTCTTGCTGCAGGCAGCCGCCCTGTGCTGTTTGCAGTGGGTGGTCCGGAGTCTGGGGAGATTGTACCGCGGCGGCTGCAGCGCCAGTATGTGACCGACACAACCAGTTCCACTCTCCAGGGGCGGAGAGCAGGCAGAGATAGTTTTACGTTCATTATTGAGTTCCCATCATTAATTACTGGCAAACCAATTTATTTAATTTTGTTTGAAGTATTTATGGTTTAAGGAAAGTAAAGCACATTTACCTAGTATTTTGGGATTTACTTTTAGAAATAAGTCCTTCATAAATATGTCAATTTAGGAATATCTTTTAACTTATTCATAGTTAAACGATGTGTACTGTTTTAGGGAATCAACATGTGGTCATTTTCAAGAGCTAAGCAGTCAAAACCACATTTTTCCTATTTGAGGAATAGGAGATGGCACTGTTTTGTACAAAACAGTACAAAATGATAGAATCCACTTATAATCAGAAAGTTTATCTGATTATGTTTGTGGTAAGTATCTTATCTGTGACATATAATACGTAAAACATACTGGCCTGAAATTTAACTAAAATTGCAGTGGCCAAGACTTTTGCAGAAGTAATCATGAGTGGAATTATCAATTAAATGCTAGATTAAATGAGTATTTGGGAAACAAATTGTTCATCAGGCAAACTTACTTGAATAAAGCAATATATTAACATATATACCAAAGTATCAAAACGGTGAATGTTTAAGTCATTCTTATTCCCGCAAAGTTTTAAGTTTTGTTTTTTTTTTCCTTGGTGGTACTGGAGATTGAATTTACGGCGGGGCACTTGCAGGGCAGGCGGAGTGCCAATGAGCTAAGTCCCAGCCCAGTTTTAAATGATCTTGGAAATTCCCCGAATATTGCAGTTATCAACCATAGTGATAACTTTATTGGACTATTGACCTGACTACTTATTGATAACATTTCAAAGACTTGATCTTTGAAAAATGTTTGAGTTCTGTTTAAAAATGCTGGTTAGTCCTGGTGAGAGGTCTGGAATGTGGGTTTTCTGCAGGTTAAGTGGACAGAGGTGAGGGGGTCTCTGATGTGCTGATACCAGGTGACGTGTGGGCGCGATGAGAAAGCTTTGTTTGCTTTAAACAGTGCGAATAGTTGTAGGTGCAAAACTGCGATCTGTGAGAAACTGTTTCTTTTAGAAGAATCATTTTACACTGTTTTAAGTCATATATAAAATGGCACGAATTCTGGAGTTTTGTTTATTGATAGAATTAAAGATCTGGCTCAACAGTTTACAGCAATGACTAAACGCCTTTCTTTTTCTTGAATAGCTAAAAACTGTTCCAGGCGTTTTTAAGGGAAGGTTTAGAGACAGGCTCGCCATCGGAAGTCAGTCTCACGTAGCCAGCGTGTACACGTTACCGTGCTTGTGTGTATACACAGTTCCTGTGGCTGGGCGTGTGAGTAAGCTAAAGGTTGGTACAAAGTAGCTTGTCGAGTCAACTTACTGGCTGCGGAACAGTTTTGTTTGCATTATCCCTTGGCTGAAAATGAAGTCAGAGCGATCTTGTTACCGCAGACCGGTGCTGCCCCGGCTCACCTCCGCGAGGCTTCGCTGTGATCGGTGGACGCGGAGCTGCACAGCTGCTGCAGATTTTGCTGGTGGCCTCACAAAAGAAATTGCTTCGCCCTCTCAGTTTCCGACACTGTCATTGCTGTGTTCAGTTCTGCTGGCTGTGTAGATACCAATCTCTGTGGTTACGATTTGAATTTCTGGCTTACTGGCATGTAGGGTAGCAGAAAATGAGACTTCAGCACTTAGGTGTTCATGTCTTGGAATATAACAAATCTGTATCATCTGTTTATATTCAGATGGGTGCAGACAGTTCGACTTAGGCTTTGCTGTTTGCTTCTGACTTACAGGGCGTTGGCCAAGTTGTGTTTGACCGGGACTTCTTGACCACTGTGTGTCTCAGCACCCTTTGCAGGGCCGCAGTTCAGAGGGAGAGGAAGCCTCACACTGCAGCCTCTTCCTGTGGACGCCGGGTAGGAGCAGAGTGCTGCTGGGTCCGGAGGGCGGGCGGTCATCACGCTGGAAACCCCGGCAGCGTCTTGCCAGTGGTGAGGCCCTTTGGACCTGTGTTTGTGTTACTGCTGTAGGTTCAAAGGGCAGGGAAATCATTGATGGTTAAGGCCGAACCAGGCAGGATTCTGCAAGCCACTGCTGCAGATTAAATCAGTGTGGTTGCCCAGAGGCTGCAGCCATCCCGTCCGAATTGATAGCCTGACATTTTGGATTCTTTCTCTGTTTGAAAATCGCGCTTCTTAAAAATTTTCAGGCTGCCTTTGCCTATTCACATGAAAACTGTTGAGGCGAATTACCAGGGTTAAGATTTTTATGCCATTGAGACGGAAGAGACATTTCTGTATTTTAAAGAGAAAGTTCACAGCCATTTCACATAAATTTTTACTAGGCTTTTCATTAATCTAAAATAACAGGTCTATAAGTACTTTATCAGAGAAAACTGTTCAGCATGTCAAACGAGGAGCACAAAGCCTTCCTGCAAATTAAGGGCACAATGCAAACTAACGGACTTTCCAGCCATCTCCAGCTGCGAGATTATTACAGTTTTTGCAAACCCTTTTCTCTCAAAACAAAATCAAGAGTGGAAGAGTCCTGATAAAAAGAAGTGTAGAAAAGCCTAACTAATCCTTAGATGAGTTACTTCAGAAGTGCCAAAATAGAATAAAGTCAGTTAATAGCAAGGATTAAAGGTTACTTTTAATGTATTTTTATCACTTGCATTGAGAATTTTGTTGTATGTTAATGCATTTGGCCTTGGACAGAAAACTCTGGAGGAAAAATATAATTAAATTTGAGAGATTACCCAGCTCTGTCATTATGGGGAAATTTAGCATGGTACCAGCTTGGATGTGAGATTTGACCTGACAGATAAAAGCTGTTCTTGAGATCAGCACTGTGAACAGGTGGTCCTGATTTCGGGCGGTAAGTTTTTGGGTGGTCCTGAGAAGGCCCACTTGTGTAGCTCTACGAGGTTGCTCTCACAGACTTTAGAGGACAGTGCGTATCTATCATCTTTGGAACAGTGGTTCCTTGGATTCAGGCTTATAGAAGAATGCTGAAGTCAGTCTGGATTAATGTTTTCAAAGGTTTGGTTTTTGTGTGGTAGTAGAAGAGAAAGAAATTAGAGACATATTATGGGTGAAAGGTAATCTTTACATTTTATGCATACATCGGAAAAGATCTCTGATATACAAAAGGAGACTGTGAAATGGACTTTTAAAATCACAATCACATGTTTGCCAACTACTTAACTTATGAAATCCTGATATATTATGCTAGAGCTGCTGAAAAAGTGGTTTGGCTTGGTGCCCTTGGTTGGAAGAATTTTTCAAAATAACTTTTTCCCATTGGTGCAGATACATAGATTTAGGGATGTGTGGTGTGTGTGTGTGTGTAAGTGTGTCAGTGCGTGTGTGTGTGTGTGTGAGGTCAGCCTTAATAAAACTTTACTATGAGAAACTGGGCAGGGAGATTTTAGATTTGCCGCTGCTCCGTGATGCCAAATGTTTCTTTTAAGTGGACTTTACATTTATTTCCTTGGATAAATGGATTGTTTTTATGGTTTGCCAAGAAATAGCCTGTCGCTCAGAGCACAGGTGTGTCCCTACTCGGGAGGTGTCCGTGGGTGACCTCTCACATTCTCACATGCAGCGTGGTGATTTTTAAAAATAATGAGAACAAAGTCCTACTATAATAAAAACATGGGACTGTTCATACGCAAATTTTCTTTGAGATTCTAACCCAATTTAACCTTAAAGCTTCTAACTTGAAGAATTTTACTACATTATGTAAGTCGTGCACCGTAGAGTTGCTCATATGCTCAAGAAGCTGCACATTTTTTTGCATTCCAGTCAATTGCCCTGCGATACGTTATTTTAGTAAATCAGAAAATATGTTCAAAACTAAAGTAATTACTTTTGGAGGCTTGAAAATAGGCAAAATAGCCATAGAATTTCAGGAGAAGCCTGTGTAGTCGACCCGCATTGCTGAACAGCAATTCTGAGTACTTGGACATCTGTGACTCTCTCTGGGCGGGGAAAACCCACCTCCCTGCTATGGAATTGTTTTACTTCTGTAGTTACGTCTTTGTGCATTTATGGGTTTGGGGACATTTCACCTTCTCTGTTTCTGTTGAGGTTGTTTTTCAGCAGTGTCCCAAGAAAAGTCTTGGAAACTAGCTTTGAAGCCCTGTGGACAAGCGAGAAATCAAAGGACCAGAGGAATTCGACCGTAATTGTTTTATGGCTGGCCAGAAATCAGACCTATTTGTATAGGTAGCACACAAAATAGCAGTGATTTGACAATTTGGTGCTATTTATACCTGCCATAAAAAGAGAAAAGAAAAAGTTAAAGGGGTATTTTGGAAACAGGAACTAAGCTGTAAATGCAAATTGCTTCACTGTTTTCTCAAAGGAACAAAAAAGGAAAAGGATTTAGGAAGTTTTTATTGAAGTGGCATTACTGAGGATCTGTCTACTTTCAGGACATTTATTATTGTACTTCTACTGAAACTACACACTTCTCTGTTTACTTTTTTTATTTTTTCCTTTTTTCCTTCTGACTACAATTACCAAAGCAAAAGAAACACTGGGTGAGGAGGAAGAGTGAAATCGCTGGTTCCTGGCTCTTGTTCGGCAGCGACAGTGTCATCTTGCTGTTGTTACTTAGCTTGGTGCAGAACAGGCTGTTTGCTGCTGATGTGTTCTCTCTCAGTGAGAGTCACACTTCCAACGAATGGTTTTGGGGTTTCTCTGGTGGAGGGGGCTCTGCCAGGCAAATGTCATATCTCCTGGGAAATGTGCAGTTTTTTGGGTTAATCTTCCTGTGTCAGCTGGCAAAGTCTTTTGAGTACAGAATGCCTGAATTATTTGTTCCCATCACCCAGGGGGATGGTGTATTGCTGTCCCTGGATGTCAGTGCATAACCCAGAGTAAAATTCGACTATCCAGAATGTCTTGCAGACCTTTGGAGATTGTCACATGCTTTGTTGTTTTGTCTTAAGACTCGCAGCCCCATTGCGATCTGAGTCACGGGCAGTGGTGCAGAGAGAAAGTGAACATTCTTGTGAGACTGTCCTTTTTTTTTTCTTTTTTAAAAAGAAACCTTAGAAATGCTTTTGGGACCTTCCAGTCTGTCACAGTTTAAAATCCTTTTTGCTCGTTGTAAGCAATTCAGTGCTGTTGAATTTAGACTGTATTAATTTGGTTTTAAGTTTTTTCTCGTTTGGATGCTTATCCCTTAATAAATGTAAGTCTTTGTTGGATCTGTCTTAGTTTCTGGGTGTGTGGATTCTGTAGTTTTGACTGATGACATTCCACTGAGGGTAGGAGAAAAGGAGTGGAAATAGTGAAAATAACCTGGTGTTTGGGTCATGAGATCTGGCTCCTTTTTTCCAACAGAGAGTAAATTTAAGATTTTGTTGCTCGTAGGTTCAGAAGCTTTAGAATAAAGACTTAAAATGTGACTCTTCTAGGGC
>PVIC010027509.1:0-23809 GCA_004025085.1 Thryonomys swinderianus
GTAAGGACCTGAGTTCGATCCCCGGTTACCACATATAATGCTGGGCGTGGTGGCTCACGCCTGTCATCCCAGCACTCGGGAGGCAGAGACGGGAGGATTGCTGAGTTCGCGGCGGCTTGCCTGGGCACCATAGTGAGCTCAGGGCCAGCCTGAACTACAAAGCAAGACCCTGTCTCCAAAAAAAGCAAAAAAAAAAAAAAGTGGACGGGTTACAACTGACTGATGAGTACAGTGGGGAATTAACAATCATA
Organism: Thryonomys swinderianus; assembly: GCA_004025085.1. Lineage (NCBI taxonomy): Eukaryota > Metazoa > Chordata > Mammalia > Rodentia > Thryonomyidae > Thryonomys > Thryonomys swinderianus. Next base: position 252 of record PVIC010027509.1, read on the forward strand.
CAGGAATGTTTGACTCCGACTCTTTTCCAGGGAGGTGGCTTCGAGGCTCAGCCCTCCACCCCAGGAGGTTGGCGCCTTCTTTAGAATATCTGATGGCTGCCTATTTGGAATATCAATGAGAGCTATTTATCCTGCCTGGGTAGGATAGTTGTTTTTTGGCGAGAGACTGACTGACAGGAAGCCCTCCCATAAAATCAGACTCCAGTTTCCTTACTTTTTCCTTCCAACCATGCTGGGTCTGAACTTGGGGAATTCTGCTCTGGGCATTGCAGAAGCTTGTGGTGAGAGAGGATCACCACTCCGTGTGGAACTGGACAACTTTAACTTCTGTGTCCTGTCGGCGGGGAGCGTCACAGCCTCAGCAGGCCCTGCCGGAGCCCCGGCGGCCTCACCGCTCTGCCCTGAGTGAACCCTGCTTGCTGTACTCCAGGGACACGCCAGTGGGATTAAGCCTCGTAGCTGTAAAGAAGTTGTCAAAGGAAGCACAGACTTCTACTCGGGGCTCTGGAGGCCGGCAGGAGCCAGCGCTGAGCCACCGGCATCCTTCGCAGCCGCTCTTGGCTCTGGTCTTGGTGTTAGAGCTGCCTGTCCGGGGCCCTCCCTGTTTCCTGCTTCGATGGCTTAATGGGAGGGAGACTCCAGAGTCACCAGTGGGACAGTTCCGACGCGTACGTGGTCCCAGGAAGGGCAGAGGCGCGCGTGGAGGGCACCTGTCTTCCCTGCGGGTGGCCTGGCAGCAGCCTGCACCGAATTCCTAGCCACCTCCCTGGCGCAGACATGCAGGAAAGAGGGTTCCAGCCCTGCTCCAGAAAGAGGAGGGACCCTGAGGTGTGCGTGGTAGAAGTGAAGACCAGGGGGCTGAGGAGGAGTCGTGGCAGGGCGTCCCTCACTGTAATAAGTTTTTTTGTTTGTTTGTTTTTTTAGACAGGGTCTCGCTTTGTAGTTCAGGCTGGCCCTGAGGTCACTATGGAGCCCAGGCAAGCCTGGAACCCAGCAATCCTCCTGCCTCTGCCTCCCGAGTGTTGGGATGACAGGTGTGAGCCACCACGCCCGGCACTGTGGTATGTGGTATTGATTGCTGGTGGGCGTGAGTCACCACGCCCAGCCTTCTATGTGGTTACCGGGATCGAACTCAGGACCTTGCGCTTGCGAGGCAGGCGCCGGAACCACTGACCTACATCTCTGGCCCTGTAATAAGTTTTAAAATGGAAATATTTACCACACTGTGTAGTACGTGCATGGTGGCTGTCATGAAAACGCGGCTCACATGTGTGGTCAGAACCGGGCTTGGCCCTCACTGTCACGGGCAGCAAAGGACAGGCTGGGTCCCAGGGGCAGGGGACACTGGGAGGGGCTGGGACTCTGCAGGGAGGCAGGGTGCCCCCGGCAGAGGCCGACTTCTGTTGTAAATGTGGGCGTGGTCCTCTCCTGCGTCCCCGCCTCTGCTCTCCTGCTCCCACGCGCCGTCCTGGGCTTGGGCCTCGGGCCGAGATCCCCTGGTGAAGGGAGGAGCTGTCCTTCCCTCCAGCGCTCTTCCCAGCAGGCTGCTGGCGCAGGAAGAACGAGTCTGTCCTGTTTCTGCCTGTTTCCCTTTGAAGTTTCTCGCACCCTTGTGACCTGCAGCTTGGTGCAGACGCCCCCGACAGATGCTGGGAAGCCAGGCGCACGGTGCCCCCTGGTGAGTGGAAGGGGTATTGCCCACACAAGGTGAATACTGCCCACTTGGTGAGGAAGCAGCCTGTAGCACATTCACTCTAAAATCCCTGCTGCAAGCTCGAGTCGGAGTCACAAAGAGCACCCAGCACCAGTGCACGGGCTTCAGGGGCCTCTGCACCCTCAGTGTGCCAGGGAGACCTTGCCTGGGGAGCAGATACTGACTGAGCTTCCCAGCCTTGGCTCAGCAAACGCCCTGGCAGGAAGCTTCCTGACACCTGCGTGGGGCTGGCCGGGTGCGGAGCACAGGGAGGGGACTGGCAGGTGAGGGGGTTCCAGGTGGGCCGGAGCCTGTGGCCTTGTGGGGGGCTTTGCTTTGTGTTGTCATGCTGAGGTTCAAACCTGGGCTCTGTCTTGGAGGTACAGGTGGCCCCTAAGAGCCTGCTTTGGAAGAAGAGATGACCACTTCACGTGATAAGCAGCACATCTCCTTAAAACCTGATTCTTTATCACCTGGACAGATAGTCAGCAAGTACGTATGATCAGAAAGCCAACTGAGTCAGTTAGGTGTGGTAGAGCATGCCTCTATCCCAGCACCTGCTCACGCAGGAAGATTGCAAGTTCAAGACTGTCCAGGCAAGTTAGCATGACTCTGTCTCAAACTGAAAAATAAAAAGGGCTGGAAGAGGTCCGTGTTAGAGCACCCCTGCTGCGTTTGAGCCCAATACTGCAAAACAGAGAGCAGAGAGAGAGGGAGCGTGTCAGAGCCTGTCACATGTACCCGTTGGACTCCAGACTCCCGTGATGTGACTTCACACAGCAGGTGTTGCGTACGGGCAGTTGTGAGCATCAGCGGGCAGTTGTGAGCAATAGCGGGCAGTTGTGAGCATTGGTGGGCAGTTGTGAGCATCAGCGGGCAGTTGTGAGCATTGGTGGGCAGTTGTGAGCATCAGCGGGCAGTTGTGAGCATCAGCGGGCAGTTGTGAGCATCGGCGGCCGCAGCGCCCAAGGGACGCCCCTCCCCCCGGCGGGACACTGAGTTTCCCAGGGAGGTCCTGAGGCCCGGCTGGCAGCCAGCCGCTGGTGCTGTGGCGCTGGGCACGAGACCCACACGGTGGCACAGCACTGCCGCTCCAGCCTCCGGGAAACACTCTGTGAGGTAAGGACTTCGTTCTGCCTGGAGTTTCGTCTTTGTGCTGAGTCAGGCCGCCTTCAGTCAGGAGCGTGTCTACATCAGATCTGGGGCAAAGCCGTCGCGTAACCGAAGTGTAGCTGTGGGCGTCTGAGCCCAGGGTGCCTTGCTCATGAGCCGGCCGAGGCTGCGGAAACCCAACTCCGCTTTCCCTCCGGTCCCCGAGGCCTCACGGTGTTCGAGGCGGGGGCTCAGCAGCAAGCGCACCGCAGCGGACGGTGTCCTGGTCCTTTGAGAACCGAGTAGCAAAACAAAGGCAAGAGTTCAGCCGGAGCAGCACTAATTCCTGGGCGAATCGGAGTCGTCCCCTCCCCACGGGTCCCGTCAGGGGACCTGGGCCATCACCAGCTCTGTGTGCGCAGCCCACGGCCTCAGTCACGGCTCCCCCGCAGCCTGTGGGCCCCCGACGGTGACGCCCCGGAGCGCCGGCCTCCGGCCCCTGCAGACTTGAATCACACAAGTCCCTGTTGCCTTTTTTCCCTTTGGCCCTGCGGTCCCCTTCCTAGGTAGTTGGAGGACCGGCTGCCCTCTGGCGGCCTTCTGCAAGCAGAGAGCGCGTCCCTCTGGCGCCGAGCCCTTCCCGGACACAGGCAGGGTGAAGCTTCAGGAGAGCCCGCCTGGGCCGCTGCCTTCTGGGCAGGAGCGAGCGAGCGAGACGGAGAAGGGTAAGGGCACAGGGCTTCTCCGGCGAGAGACCGAGAGTTGAAAGGCCGCACGAAGCAGTGGTGGCAGGAAGTAGGGGCCGTGCGTGCTCTGCGGCTGCTGTCCCTGGCCGCCAGGAAGGTCTCGGTCTCCAGCAGCCTGGGCCGGGTTCCCCTAAGCGGCTGGCGTTGCTGGCGTTCCAACAGCCACCTCACCCAGGGGCCTGCGGGCCTCGTTGGTCGCGGCCTGCACAGAGGCCACTGGTCCTCACCCGTCCTCACAGCAGGGCTGCCCGGGCCCGCCCTTGCACCCCCCCCCCCCCAACGCTGCAGGACCAGTCCCAGCCGGTGTGCAGTCTGTGGCCCGGGGACACGCATGCCCCCTGGTGGCCCTGAGGACGAGGTGCAGGGGACCTGCGCTCTCCAGGGCCGGCGGGAACCGCAGCTGCGGCGCGCTTCCTGCTTCCTGATGTCACGCCTTCGTGCTGCCTTTGGAACAGCCGCGCCAATTCTGGAATAAAAGCTCAGTGTCAGAGCGCCTCGGAGTGTCATGGCTCCAACAACAGGTCTTCCTTTTAGAATGAACGGTGCCGGCGCCACCCCAGCCCCAGCCAGGAGCGGCTCCCCACGTCCAGGTGTCCAGGCGGCCGCTCCTGAGCACACGCAGATCGGGCCCGGCCTGAGATAGCCGAGGGCGCAGCCCTGCTGGGTGGCGGTGGCTGCCGAGAAACCGCCTCTCCGCTGTGCTTTGGAGCGTCTCTGAGCCCGGCCGCCCAGCACCCTCCGGGGACCTCTGCCCGGCAGCGTGTTGGCTCCGCACCCGACCAGGGAGCCTCATCGCCACCCTGGGTCCCCTCCGTGCCTCCCGCAGGTGTCCTGCGGCCCCTCAAGGACGCACGGAGGAGATCTGCAGTGGGAAACAGACTTTATTTCTTCTCCTTGAAAGCATTCATCGCTCTACAAAAGTTAGTAAAAACTGAAAAGAGAAAATACAAAAAGTACATGTGGTAACTTCTTTCTGACCAATCCATGTCGGAGTTGCAATGTACAGCGGAGGACACAGGTAGGAAGGTCTAATCCACAGCTGTGGCCCGACACACAATTAAAAGGCCGGTGCCGTCGGCAAGGATGCTCCCGAGGGCGCGTCTCTAAGGCAGGGACGCCGCTGTGGAACCCGGTGCAACTCTGCTTCCCAGTGTGCCCTGCGTGTGCCGCAGCTGTGTACCTCAGGGTGTCTGAACAGGCAGGAAGAGCCGGGCCTGGCGTGAGTGTCCCCGGGAGCCCTGCCCACGAGGCGGAGGTCAGAGGCGGGCGAGGGGACAGCATTTCTCTTTCTCTCTTTAAACTTTGAGTCTCGCTTAAAATCCACGCTGTGCCCCACCCGGGAGTGCACCTGCCCCACACCAATGGCAGCGTGCCCCAAACATGTTGCCCGAGGGAGGGTGCCCGCAGCACCCCTGGACGCGCCGCGGGGCTCTGCAGTGAGGGCAGCAGTTCCGGCCCCAACCAGCCACCTGCTGTCCTTGCCGTGACCCCAGCCATGTGCCCCCTGGCATGTGCCAGGCGCCTTCCCTGCTGACTTCCCGGCTGAGTGCGCTGCTCCTGATTCTGAGGAGCACCCCGAGGAAGGGGCTTTGCCTCTGTGTCGCTTGCCCATCCCTGCCTGTGTCCTCACTGAAAACAGTGTAAAGACACAAAATGAGCACAGGGCACGCACGGCTGACATGGGTGCTGCCCAGCCCTTGTGCCAGAAGCCAGGAGCCATCTGGGGCAGGGTGCTGGGCCGGCTCCGCACGTGTTCGCCAGGGCCCCGGGCCTGGGGCATGCGGACCCGTGGTGCCGAGGGGCTCACAGCAGACACTTTGCTGCTCCTCACGAGACAGACGCCCTAGACGACTGGGAACAGTGCGTCCGTGTGTGGCTCGGGCGGCGGCCGCGTCAGGGACACAGGCAGAGCCGTCTAGCCCGGCAGGGCCCTGTGGTGGCGGCACGCCGCGAATCGCTGGTCTCTGAGCAGCAGCAGCTGCAGTCAGTGGACTCTTTCGACCCCTGAGCGTGCTGGGCATCTCCTGTGGCCTGTGGTAGGACTGGCAGCTTCGTAACTAAGGCTCAGGGCTCCGCTGAGCCTCGGCTCCACCTGCAGGGCATCCCTGGAGCTCAGGACGTGTGGGGACGGACCGGGCCTGGGAGCAGAGGCCCCGGAGTGCACAGAGGACACAGAGGGCAGCCATGCACCGGCGGGGCCTCTTGGGCCGGGGAGAGCACAGGGCCGTGGGACAGGGCGCACGGCACCACACGGGGTGTCCCAGGTGTGCCCAAGGCTAGCTCAGGCGGGAAGAGGAAGGGAGAGCAGAGGACAAACAGACATCTCTCCCAGGAGCTGCGGGAGGCGGGGACACGCTGCGTCCCGGCCAGCTCTCACTTGGGGGCATCGGAGGTGTCGCTGGCCCTGAGCACCACAGGCCTGAAGGACAGCTCGAAGGCCCTCTGGCTGCTGAAGCTCTGGGCTTTGTACTTGGCCAGGGGCACCAGCCTCCTGCCCTGCTCACGATCGGCCCCTGGGGAGCCTGGGTGCCCCGTCTGGGCTGGGGCCCGGGAGCCCCCCATGGCAAGCGCGAGTGGGCAGGGGCTGTCCCCTGGCCATGGGGCACGGGCTGCCGTGCTCTCGCCCCCTGGAGGGGGGTGCGTGGTGCCGGGGCCGCCCTGGCCGCTGATGCTGGGGACTGGGCATGCAGGCTCCCTGCTGGTGCCAGCAGTGGGTGCTCCCTTGGCCACACCGCCAGGCTGGCCCCTGGCCTGGGGTGCTGTCTCCCTGGCAGGGCCCCGGCCCTGCCCAGCAGGGGTCCCTGAAGCCTGAGTGCCCCCTTCCTGGGCCGGGCCACCCACCTGCCTGACTGTGGGCCCTGGCACATGCTCCTGGTCTCGGGCTCTGACAGCGCCCGGCTTCCCCCTTGTCCTCGCCAGGCCCGGAGCTGCCTGTGGCTCTGGCCGACACACCCCCGCCCCCTGGCCCACTGCTCGAGGGCCATCCTGCTGTCCTGTGGGCTGTGAGCACCCAGGCCCACGGTGATGCTCTGGGGGCCCCCCGCCTGCTGGGGCAGGGCCTGAGTTCTTCGCCTTGGGGTCAGCCCTGGGCTCTGCCTGCTGGCCAGCAACAGGGAGCTCTGGGGCTGGCTGGCTGAGCTGGGCTTTCTCCGTGGGGCCCGGGCCTGTGGGGGGTGCAGAGGGGCACACCATGCCAGGCGGAGGCCGTGGGGCTGGCTGGAAGCCCCTTCCATCCCGTGCCTGTGCGTCTGCAGAGGGCCACCTTGGCTGGGCCGGGCCACAGCCCTGAGCACTCTCTGGGTGCCCGGCAGTCAGGGTCGGGGACGTCGCACTACAGCGGGCACGGATGTCCCCAGAGGATACACTAGAACCGGTCGCTCCTGAGTGACTTGGGTGCCGGGGCGGCACAAGCTCAGGGCGGGGTTCAGCTGCACCCCCCAGGTGTGCAGTGGGCGGTTCCCCCGTGGGGGTCTGGTGCAGGGCCGGGCGCAGGGGACCCACTTCTGCGGCTCCTGCCGAGGACCGGCTTGGTGCCGGCTCACAGGGGAGGCTCTTTCCTGCAGTGGGCCCGGGATGCCCGGACTGCACTCGGCCTTCTTCCTCACCGGAAGCGGCAGGCACTGCTGCTTTGTTCTCCAGGACCTGGGCCTCAGCCTGGGCTGTGGTCTGGCCATGTGGCGACTGTGGTGCTCTCTGGGTATCCACCTCTGGTGCTTTCTGTGCACCTGCCAGGGAGGCTGTGGGATCTTGGACACTGCCTGCAGCTGTTGTCTTCCTGGAGGCTGTGATGCCTGCCTCAGGCTGATCACCGAGCCAGGACAGACCGTTTTCATCCAAGTCACGGCTGGGGGTTCCCGGGGCCATCCCCAGGGGCAGAGCCAGCTCTGTCAGGAGCTCTGAGGGCTTTTCTTGCCCACAGGGGATGCTGTGGTCCTCGAACGTGGAACGCTCAGGCTGTCTGCAATCCTGGGCTGCCGGCAGCACGGAGCCTCTCTCCTGGGCACCTGAGCCCTGGCAGGCAGGGGTGGGGGCGTGGGCAGGCTGGGAGCTCCCTGCTGGGTGGCTTCTCCTCCCTGGGGGATGATGGGACGAGGCCTTGCGCGGAGTCTGTGTTTCATTCGGTTCTAGCAGTGCACGCGTCTCCTCCCTGCACACAGAGAGAGTGGGTCCTGAGAGGCTGGGGCGGCCGGAGGGCTGCGCCTTTCCGGTAGAACTTGGGGACTTTGGCGTCGGAACTGTCTGTGGGGCACGGCAGTCCACGCCAGCAGCAGCTCTCGGGCCTTGCTGGGGTCCTGGGCCTGCAGGGTGGGGGCTCTCCTGCACCCAGCCCGCCCCATTGGGCCTTGCCTGGGCTGGGACGTCACCCCTGGCCCCTGCCCCAGGGCCGGGGGCCTCCGTTCTCCGCACAGCCTCTCCTGGAGAAGCCTGAGGGCCCGGGGCCTTGGGGCTCAGTGTGCTGGGCTGGGCCGTGCGAGGGGCTGGCATCTCCAGGACCACAGGCAGCCTCATGGTTATCTGTGGAGACTCCACGCCGGGCTGTGTGCGCCGTGCCGCCTGCGTGGCTGGAGGGGTTGGAGGGACGTGGCGCTCAGCCTCCTCCTGGGGCTTGGGGAGCCACCTCTGGGTGGCAAAGAGGGGCTCTCTCTCAGAGGCGGGAAGAGCACGCTCGGCCTCCTCGTCAGAGCTGCACACAGTCATGGTGACTTGGGGGGCCTGGCCTGTGCCTTCCTCTACCCTTGGGATGCGGTCTGTGGCCCCTGCTGCCGCGGGCTCCGTCGTCTCCTCCCCTCCGGCTGGCCTAGGGTCCCTGGGGCTGGCTGGAACCAGCAGGGCCACAGCAGGCAGGTGGCCGGGAAGGGCTCTGTCCCCTTCAGAAGCCCAGGAGTGCTCTGGCTGGGGAGCACCTGCTGTCCTCAGGGGGCAGGGGGACCCCGGGGGCTTCTGTCCTCTGGCATCCCCGATCAGAAGCCCCGCTCCTGGGGTTCCCTTCCTGCCAGGCTCTGTGCACCCCACACTGGGGGACGGGCTGGCCTCTGTCCTGGCCTGACGCCTGGCATCCAAGTGACTGATCTTGGTGCAGCGGGACAGCCAGCTGTGGGGGCTGCCCACCACGGTGGCGATGCTGAGGGCCGGCAGGGGCTCGGCCGTACAAGCCAGGAAGCGGGCTGGGGGCGTCCTGGTGCAGCTGGTGGCCATGGTGGCCGTGTGCAGCACGCGGACCTCGGGCCGGTGTGTCCTCCTCTGCAGGGCCCGGCGCCCCCGGCCCTCCTTGTGCAGCGGCAGCACTCTGGCCTCGGCACGGAGGCAGCCGCTCTGTTCGAACCTCTCCCGCAGCTTGGCCAGGATGGCACTTCGGCCACCCGCCCTTGGCAGGGGGGCCTTGGCGACTCCAGGCCTCAGGCCAGCGGGGCGCTCACGGGGGCCCTTCTCCTTGGCCTCCTTCTCCTCCGCAGCCAGGAACTTTCTCAAGACGCCCTTCACGGTGCTTCTCCCGCCTGGGCTGCCCCAGCGGGGCTTCTCTCGGGCCGCGGGCCTCTGGCTGGCGCCGCCCTGGGCCTTCTCGAGCAGCTTGCTGATGGTGGCACCGACGACGCTCCGGCCCGGCCCTGGCCTGTCCCGAGAGATCAGCCGGCCCACCTCCCGGGTTTTCTTCAGCGGGGGCTCCCGGCCCCGACCCATGAACTTGGCCTGCAGAAGCTGAAAGCGTGTGGGGCGCAGGCTGGGCTCCTGGGGCGGGGCGGGGCGGCCGGCCCTGCGCTCCCCGCCCCCCGCCGGCGGGCGCCCCTCGGCGCAGCCCAGGACGTAGAGCAGGAGGCTGTCCAGGAGGTCGCGGGCCGCCTCGCCGCTGGCCCGGCCCAGCCGCTTCCTCAGCGCCTGTGCATCCAGGGGCATCGGGTCTCTGTGTGCGTCGCTGAGCTCTGGGCTGCAGGGAGAGAAGGAACCGTCACACACTTTGCCAACTCGGTCCCTCCTGCAGGGCCCAGTGTTCGGAGCACCCCGGCCTCCGTGGGAAGAGGGAGTTGGGGTCTGGCCTGCAGGTAGGGGGCCCATAGCTGTGGCCTGGGAAGCGCACTAACCACGGCTCCGCAGGGCCTGCAACTCCAGACCTATGTTCACAGGCTCTGCAGAAGCACTTTGGAAAACCACTCTGTGTGTATAAAGTGTTCTTAAATAAAAAGGATGTATTTTGCTTGCATAAATAGACATTTCATATAAAAATGTTATATTCTCTGTGTCATCCATGTACATCTTTGGTTTTCAGGAGGAAAGAAAAACTTAAGAACATGCTATATTCCACCTCAATCCCCAAACCTGAGGGCAGAGAATCTGGGGGGACCCGCAGGCCCATCCCCTCTGTCCTGGGCTGGCGGGAGTGAGACAGTTTCCCTAGTGGGTCCCTGGGGAGGAAGTGGCTGTTTCAGGGGCTGCTGGTCCCAGGAGCAGCCCCGGAGGGAAGAGATGGGGCCGGGCTCCGAGGAACCCCCACGCTGGAGAGCACCTGTCCCCCACTTCCCCGCCAGACCTGGCTCCTGTGCCCACCAGCTGGCCTGGAGAGATGGTTCCTGTTGCCTGACTTTGTCCAGCCAGTGGCAAGTTGAGGACGTCCCTTCCATGGTGCCACAGCAGCAAGGACCACAAGAGACGGGCAGAGGCCAGAGTCACCCCTGCCTGTCTGGGTGCTGAGGGTAAGATGTACCCGAGGCGCCTGTCCGTGCCTCACTCTAGAGTCAGCTGGAGACAGAACAAACATACAAGTGCCGCAGGGTCTCACTGTGCTAATTATAGGGTTATGACCCTAACCCTGGGAGCATCTACGGCTGGGGCATGGCTCAGAGCAAGGGCACTGCCCGCCTGTATGGGGGTGAGAGAATGAGCAAGTCAACCAACACCCCAGTGCCTGACCCCCGGGCTGCCTCAGCGACAGTGGACCTGTAGACAGGACGTGGCAGTGCCAGCTCTGCTCATCACTGAGACCTCAAGCGGCCACGCCGCAGGGACTCGGGCCAGCTGGAGGTGTGGGGACGCCATCCCGGCAGAGGGGACTGATTTCAGAAGCCACGCAAGCTCTTTGGACAGTCCCCCGGCGACTCTGGTGTCAAGGTAGGGCTGACAAGGGCCCAGTCTCCTGGCGACGCAATGGACACCCACTCCTGGGACCCGTGGACCCAGACTCTGGGGTGCGAGTGCTTCTCCCAAGCGCCCGCGAGACCCACGCCACCTGTGAGCTCTGAGAGGGCGGACATGCCTGCGCCGCGGCATCTCGCGCGGGTCGGGGGCTGCGGCCGGACACACAGAGGCCCAGGAACAGCACCGCACAAAAGTAAGTTAATCCAGGAGCAGCTGCACCGCGTCTGGCCCACACACCATTGTTCTGAGTAATCAGGACACAAAGTGCCAGCCCCCTGCCCCAAGGAGCGGTGTGCCCTCATAAGGATCAAGCGATCCTGGCACTGGCCCTGCTGCTTGGTCGCTGCCACCCTTCTGCCCAGTTCAGCGTGGACAGACCCGCCTGCAGCCGGCCTCTCAGGCTGCAAGACACCCGGAATCAGAAATCTCGGCGCTGCTCCGTCGGGAGGCCCACCCAGCAGGCGCTGGCTGCGGCTTGGCTGTCCCGCCGGGGGCGGACGCCTCCTCCCCCAGGTGTGGTCGCCTGGGAAGAGCGGGGCCAGCCAGTGAGGCTGAGGGTCTGGGCTGGAGGAGGACCTCCGTGTCCCCTGTGCAGCCCGTGCCCTGCTGGGCCTGGAGGACACAGCTGCCCTGGTGCTGGGCGCAGGGAAGCCGTGTGGAACTGCACGAGCTCGTGGCCGCGGCGAGGCGGTGCCGTCACCGCGGTCTCCCCCAGCGCGGCACCTTTCATTTCCCCGGCCCCAGAGGACATGTGTCTCCTGGTCAGCGGCTGCTTGGGCGTAGCGTCTCGGGGCTGGCCCTGGTGCTGGCACCGGCCTCAGGCGCTGTGACCCCAAGTCCCCGTCCTCCGTCTCCCTGCCTCTGCGGGTGGCAGCTCCAGGCCTGGCAGCCGGGTACTTGGAGCCACCTCAGCCCCGCCCCAGCCCATGCTGTCAGACGTGCCAGACGTGGCCTTGTCCCCAGGAAGCACCGCCCTGGCTCACGGCAAACGCAGGACCACGCCTCCCTCCCGTGAACCCGAGACTGGCCCCACCCTGCCCCAGCCCCGTGCCACCTGCCCTCCCTGACTTTTCACTGCGTGCCGCACGCTTCTGCCTCGTGGGTCCGAGCATGAGCCCGGGGCCTCCCTGCTCCCGTCCCTGTTCTGCCGTGGGTCTGAGACCCTCCCCTCGCCGGGCCCCACCTGCCCCGGCTGAGCTCCACGTCAAGGTCACGTATGTGCCTGTGGTCAGGGATGTCGGCGGGGACCCCCGTCTCAGGGCCGGACTCAGCTGCCCAGGGGAGCACGTCGGTGGCGGGCCCTTGTCCTCGGGGCTCCGTGCTCTCATCCTGGGGACAGGGCTATCTCACCCGTCTCCAGCCCTCTCCGGCTGAGTCGTTACGATGACTGAAATAGCTGCCCGCTGCATGCAGCAGGACACTCTGATTACCTGACTAACGGCTGTGGCGGCCTCTGCATCACGCTGGCCTCACGTCCACACAGTGCCAGCCTGAGTCCTCCCTCCCGAGGTGGAGGCAGCCTGGAGCAGGTGGGTCACACGGAGGCCACCCCTCTTGGTGCCCACGCTGGGGCAGCACCGCCCTGTGTCATGGCAGAGCAGGCCCCTGCTGGTGGACTTACTGTGTCCTGCACTCACTGACAAAGACCAGCGTGGCTCCTGCAGGGCCCACTGTCTCCTTGGGTAGAGACAGCATAATCCCAAGGAGTTCCAGAAAATTCCACCGTGCTGCAGTACCTCAGAGCGGCAGGTCAGGCGCTTCTCTAAGGCTGACAGGCCGGTCAGGATCAAGGGGCTGGGCCGGCACCGTGGACTCTCGGGACCCTCACAGGCTCAGCCCACACCTGCAGCAGGTGCAGGGGTGCTGCACACTTCACCCCAGTCCTGCTGGCCGGGACAAAAGAGCCTCACACCTGTCACAGGCCTCACCCCCACCCTCCCCGGAGCCAGCTATCCACCACTGCTGCCCTGTCCCTGTGGACTCGGGGCCTCTGGTCCACCTTCCCGGGACTGTCTGCTGCCCACACCTCCTGGGTCCTGGCTCAACCCGCAGTGGGGGCCCCGGAGGTCACAGAACTGGAGGGAGGCGGCTCCGCGTGCCCTAAGGCGCCAGCCCTCCTCCAGGCCTCGTCCCCTGGGGCCGGCCTCGGCCTGGCGTGATCTGCACCCTGTCTCACATTGGGCAGAAACCTGGCTCGTCCCCAGCAGCAGCTCGCACATGACTGAGCCTGTGACCCGACCCCTCAGGCGCTCGGACCGGCAGCCACAGGGCAGAACCTCCCCCGGGGCCAACACCAGCACAGGGCAGCAAGCCTCCCTTCAGCGGCGACCCTGGCCGGGAGTGCGGGTCACCTGCGAGCCACTCGCCACGTGGCCTCCAGCCGACCCGGCCCTACTGCGGACACCCCTGGCTCACAGTGGGCAGCCCCCCCGGGCCCCAGCCCTCCCCACCGCGGTGCGTGGCAGCTGGGCCTCAACCTACACCCCGAGTCCCTGGCCACGCCGCGGCCACCAGAGCCTGTGCGACCCTGCTCCAGGAGAAGTGGGGTCTCAGACGCGCGCACGCCAGGCGCCATGCAGCCCCTGGAGACCCCGCGCTTGTGTGCGGGACACCAGCTGCCTGCGGCACGCCACGCAGCAGGAACGGACTCTGCCGCCACTCGCTCTCCTTGCCGTCTGCGGGGACCCGGCGGCCTCGCGCCCTCCCCGCCTCTCCCTCCCACGGCTCCTGTGCTCGGCCGACGTGTCCCCAGGAACCATCTCTGGGCGGTGCCCCTGCTCGCACGCCACACACCACGGGTCTCTCCGCCCCTCACCAACCGCGGTGGATGCCGAGTGGCAGCATGTCCTGGCTTCGTAGTGGCTGCCTCCCGGCACGTCCAGGGAAGCCACGCAGGCCAGGAGCCAGCTCCCTCTGCCCCCTGCCTGCCCACACCATGGGAAGGGGCGCCTGGACGCGCCCACTGTCTGCTGTCCACTGGCCTGAGACCCGGTTTATGTAGGGCGTCCTGGCTGCTGCTCCCAAGCTCCGCTCTGGGGGGGCAAGGGCCCAAGACAGGGCCCCCATGGCGGTCTCCTTTGCTTTGCCCAGGGTGGACAGGCTAGCGCTCCACCGAGCATCAGTCCAGTGCCTGGAACAAGGAGCTCACGTGGTGCACGCTGGACGCCACAGAGCCACGTACCCCTGCACCGTGGAGTCGGCAGGACAGTCGACACATGAATGCTGGGGAAAGACGTGTCCCAGGCTCGCTAGTTCTCTTGATGAACAAGGCAAGTTTTAAAAGGTTGTCTGGGGTCTTCCTGATGGAGGGGCTGCAGCCAGGGCCTCATGCACGCGGGCACTGAAATGCTCTCAGCAGAGCGCCGTCTGCGGCCCCGGGTGGCACAGGTGCGTCCATCAGGTGTAGAGAAAGTTCCTTCCCAAAGCCCAGAAGGTGGGGCCGAGAGGGTTCAGCAGGAGTGTGGGGTGGCGCCTGTGCCGAGGCTGAGAGCCCCTTCCAGCCAGGCGTCCAAGAGGTTCAGGACACGGCTCCGCCCCGCCCTTAGTACTGCTCTCACAGCGGATAGCTGGAACCGCACTGCTCATTGGGGAGCCCCTCGCCGGGGGAAACAGCAGGCGGCTGCTGGCGGTGACCCTGGGCTGGCACCCTTGACTGGGGCTCAGGGCTGTGGCGCGGGTGCCCCTCAAGGCGCAGAGGCATAGTCCTGCGGCAGAGGGCTCCTGGCACCCTTCTGGGGCCTGCAGGCGGCCGTGCCCATGCAGGCCCTGGCACCAGGCAGGCTGGGGAGGGGCAGCAGGGCTCCGAGCCTCTCTGCTGGTCTGTGGTTTAAGCAAAGAGACAAAAAGGGACTGGGCCGTGTGTAGCACAGACGGCCGAACATCCCAGGGAGGGCGCTGTCAGCCGGGTCCCAGAGCCCCGGTTAGACTTCCCGGCCATGAGCAGCAGGCAGCGGTCACAGAAGACCAGTTCTCAATTGAGGGAACACACCGAAGTGTGGAGAGTCCAAGCATACATGCTCGCAGGTGAGTCTCAGGTGGTCCCGAAGCGCATGTGTGTGTGTGTGTGTGTGTGTGCGTGCACGTGCGCACACACATGCGTGCGCAGGCCTCAGAGTTTGTGTCTCTGGATGTGTCTCCATGTCTGTGTCTGTTTTCTTGTGTTTGTCTCAGTGTCTGCCTCTCTGTGTGCATCTTTGACTCCGGTTCTCTGTGTGCACTCTGACCCTGTCTCTCTCTGTGTTTCTGTGTCTCTGTCTTTCTGTTTGTCTCTGTCTCTCCCTGGCTCATTGTCTCTGTGTCTGTGTTTGCGCACAGGTGTGTTGCGAGTGAGACCAAGACAACAGGCGAGTGTGCCCCGGGACCAGCGCTGGTAAGGGGTGAAGAAAAGGGTGCTGTTGCACTAGTTTTTTACACACTTGAAAGCCCTGGAAAACAATCAGACCAGGAAGGGAAGGGAGCAAAGCCACAGAGGGACACAGAGTCCCCGGGCGGCACTGAGACAGTCCCGTCTGAGCCCGGGTGGAGCTGGGTGGTGGCCTGAACGCTGGCCCGGTGACCCCAGGGTCACGGCAGCAGCTCCTGGACAATGAAAGATCAGGAGCAGCTGTGCCAGCGGTGTGCTCACTTCACCGCCGCCACCCTCTGAGTTGCGGGGCTGGGTGGAGACACTGCGAGACCATTGCTTCTGTCGTGCGACTCCTCATTTCCCTGGAAACGAGTCCACGCGGCAGCAGCTGTCCCCAGGGGCACAGGGCCGGCACTGCGACCTGGAGCCGACGCCCTCGTGCAGGGACCGGCGTGTCGCTGTTTCCAAGCCGTGTGGCTGCTCCAGTCAGGACGGCAGGACTCACACCAGTGCGGGAGCCGGGAGAGAGCTTCTCCGTCTCCTTCACAGGAAGTGCGGATTAGAGAACTTCCTGCCACAGAGGGCGGGCTGTTACCACGACCAGTGTGCGGCTGGAGTCCAGGACCAGGTGGGGGGTGGTTCCCACTTTGCCGTGTGTTTTAAGTTTTGCCGGTGTCCTTTTCTGAGACAGGGTCTCATTCTTTGCCCAGGTTGGCCTCGAACCACAGGTCCTCCTGCCTCTGCCCCCTGAGTAGCGCGGATGACAAGCTCCGTCCCGCCCAGACTTCCAGTGTCTTTCTCAGAGCTTCTCTTGAATGGCCAGTCATTTCACTTCCAAGCTCCGCTCCCTCCAGGGTCAGAAGCACTACACAGACGAGCCCACCTCTCAACTAGCTCTCAGAGAGGAAAATCCTGGGGGGACTTTAGGTGCACATGGAGGATCTCTCGGCCATCCAGTTTGGAAACGAATTCGTCAGACTCAGAGTGAAGGCCAGAGACCTGGGTCTCCAGCGCAGCCTCTGCCACACCGCTGGTTTTCACGCGGGCCCGTGTGCATGTCTGTGGGCACAAGTGGCTGCCAGGCTCTGCTCTGTCTCAGGACACTGCCAGCAACCTGAGTCCTAGGTCCCAAGTCCTAGCTTCAGCCCCGATGGAAAGGCATCCAAGACAGAAAGTGCAGCTGACCACGTGTGCCACTCACACCTGCTTATATTCTCCGGTTTGCTGCCTCCAAGGCCGAGACGCTGGCCCTGGGGTGCCCGTGAAGGGCTGAGTGGGCTGACCTGGGTCCCTGGATGGAATCGTCGCAGGACAGTCACACCTCTTGGGGGTCTGTGTGCACCTGCTCATAGACACACACTGTATTTTAGAGAAAGCAGAACCTCACCAGTGAAACTACACAACACAACAAAAATGGGGCGCATCGATTTCCGAAGGGTCAGAGAAAAACCCCACATCCCTGCACGCTAGGCCACTGCGCTCCTGGCAGAGGCTGGTTTCCTTTTAGAAGACGTGAAAAAGCGGCCCTAAAAGTGACCATAAAGAACAGAGGCTCAAAAACACTGCATAGGAAATGGAGAGAAGCCAGGTGCAGCAGGGCACGCCTGTCATCCCGGCCAGTCAGGAAGCCGAGGCGGGTGAAGGGCAAGTCTGAGGCTCTGGCCACGAGGCGAGGCCCTGTTCAAGTGTAAACAATAAAAAAGGGGAGGATGTAGCTTGGCGGTAGAGCCCGTCTGGGCTCAGCCCCCAGGGACCAACACACACACACACACACATACACACACACACACACACACACACGAGACCGTGCTCTATCCAAGTGATGAATGTAGATTACAGTCACACCGAGGCAGCAGATGCTGAGGGCATGCCGAGGAAGAAGAGGCCCGAGAAGAGGAGGTCGCTGCTGGCCGTGCTACGCTGGGGTGTAGTGAAGGTCTCTACATGCCCAGTGCACCCTGTCGGGCTCTTTTCCTAAAGGACAAGTCTCTGCTGTTGACACAATGTGGCCCTTCCCAGTCCTGGCTGGAGCAGGTCGCTAGCTTATTTGCTCCAGCCACAACTCATGCGCCACAGCTCAGCACAGCCACCGTGGCCACCACGGCTCAGTAGGAAGCCTCGGCCCTCTGTCAGCACACTCCGCCTTGCCCGGAGCAGGGACAGGCCTCCCTGGAGCACAGCTTCTCCGCCTGGCATGCCTGCACTGCCAGCAGGTCCAGGGGCCGAAGCTGGGGACAGGATAGGGCCCCTCAGGCCCCAACTCACTGGACCCCGGACACAGTGTCCTCACGGTGCCACCCACAGTCACCTGGGCAGCTGTGCCTGAAACTGGACCCACAGGAGGTGAGGCCCAGCGTCCATCCAAACCCTCAGCAAGTCCACGGTCACGCCTGCCACGGCTCTGAGCCGAGAGGACCTTGTGGGACAGAGTGGTACACAATCAGGTACCGGTCGGGCCTGGTAGGGTTACACCCAGCGCAGCGGACGCGCCAGTCACTTGGGGGATCGGACCCCACCCTGCCCTCCTCGGGAGCCTCTGGCCACCCTCGACGCACCGTGACGTGAGGCCAAGGGGACCGGCAGGCAGGGCCGGGAAACATTTGCTCCTGGCCTTCTCAGCGAGTTTTTCCAAAGGCTGATTCTAGGGCATCACCACAGCTAAAACCCTGCCTTCTGGGGCAGGTGGCACGGTGTCCCCGCACAAGGACACAGCGCCCCAGGGGAGAGGCGGCCGTGCACCAGCGCTCCAGACCGTGTGGCGAGAGCAAGGCAAGCGCTCGTGGAAGGAGAGGGACCACAGCAGCGTGGCTGCAGGGACGCAGCAGACGGCACTCGCCGCTCCGCGGCAGAATGAACGCGCCACCGTCCCGGAGACTGCGCTTAACTCTGTGTGTAGACACACGCTAGTAGGTCCAGGGCAGAAGCCAGACTCCTCTGAGGTCAGCAAAATAGTCTCCTGGGACAAATAATATACTTTATATAGCACATGGGGCTCAGACAAGGGCTCAGCGTATGATGACAGTGCAATCCCCCCCAGGGCCGGGGAGGTTCAAGTGTGTGGGGTGTGTGTGTGTGTGTGTGTGTGTGTGTGGACCCCAGGGCACCCTCTCGGGCCGGAGACGCGCGTTACTTCTCCTCCGTGGACAGGCGGTGCAGGGCGGCGCCCAGCTCCTCCAGCCTGGCCCTGTGCTCCAGGTCCTGATACAGGCTCCGGGGGACGGTGTCCAGGCCGTGCAGCAGCCCGAACAGGCAGCCGGCGATCGTCCCCGTCGCACCGCTCTCACCTGCAACGAGAGAGGGGCGTGGCGGCCGGGCTTGAGCCGCAGGGCCCTCCGCGTCCCCACTCCAGCTGGGCGGTGATGCCAGGGTCACTCCGCCCACAGGGATGCCGCGGAACGGTGCAGAGGAAGCCGGGGCAGGACCAGGACCGAAGATGCTCACCTGGGAGCAGTCCGACCCGCGCTCGCACGGACCCGGCCCCACACTGCTGTTCGTACATACACGCTCACGCACACACACCTGCCTCGCGGGCACACACAGTCACAGCCCAGTCCCACTCCCAGGACGCGAGGCTCCCTGAGATGGGGCCTGCTGGGAGTCGAAGGTCGCTGGGGTTTCCGGTGCCGGCCCCGCAGGCGGCACGTGCGGGAGCCCTGCAGGAGAGCTGGGGCTGTCCTGCCTGAGCGGGCTCCGGGATGGCGGGCGCCTCACCTCTGTGGAACATGGCCCGGTGGCACAGTTCGGCCCAGCTGGTCCCCGCTGCAAGGAGGGCATCGTAGGCGATCATGGGCGCGTCGTGGCCCCGTCGCCCGCCTCGGCCTTCTGAGCTCCATCTCTTGTAGGTCTGCAGGGAGCACAGGCCAGTCACGGCCCAAGCAAGCGCCGTGGTGCAGGGGGCCGAGCTCTGCGACCCTCCCCGGTGCCGTCCACCCATCCGCCGCCGTCCATCGCTTCCGCTCACCCGGGACACCGCCCTCCCCTGCGACCATGTCTGTCCGCCCGTCCGCCCACTGCCGTGCACACTGACTGTGCGGCCTTGCGCTCGGGCGGCCCACCTTGTCCCTCTCCTCCGCGTCGCCATAGTTGTCGGGAAAGTGCGCTCCGCTCTCCGCGTCGGCACTGATTTTTCTCTCCTCCAGATAGAACTGCCATTTAGCCTCGAAGTAAAACCAGTGCTCTTGGTACTCTAGACACAAGCACAGGCGAGTGGCTGGGCTGCCCCGGGGGCAGCATGGGGAGCATGAGGGATGTGCCCAGGGGACGCCCCGGGAGGCTGCGCTGGACACCGGAGGAGGCTGCAGATGCCAGTGGGTGCAGCCTATAGCTGCCCGGGCATGCCGGGATCCAGCGCCTTCTCGTGCAAAGCCTGAGTGTTTTCACTAATTTAACACGGTGCCTCCACAGCAGGGACAGAAATCCCACGTTCTTAGTTCATAGCGAGCGACTGCCCGAGGCCTGGACCCAGGCGGGCAAACCCGGTGGCCGTGCTGGTGAGGGATATGCCAGTAGTTCCCTTGCAGACCTTCCGAGCCCTGGTCCCCCAGGAGCAGGAGCCAGGGACCCAGATGCAGACGCTCGGGCCGGGCAGTGTGGACGCCGGCGGGCTCTCGTGCACTGGGCTGCCCAGCCGGCCGTGAGCCCGCGGGGGTCATGCTCGGCCTGAGACGGGCAGTGTGCGCACACGGTGCCCTGGGAGCGGGCCGTGGGCAGATGGCTCTGCCAGCGCTGTACAAAGCCCAGACTGGCGAGGTGCCCTGGCTTCTCACTATCCGGGGCCAGCGGTGCCCGGGGAAGGTGTCCCGAGGGTACCAGAGCACGGTCCTCTGCTACCCGGGCGGGCCGGGCTGGGTGTCCGCGGGGGGACTCAGGGCCGCGGGTGACGAGCCCGCACCACACAGACGCAGCCGAGACTGAGCTCCAGAGCTCTCCAGGCAGGTGTGCACTTCGGTCAGCCGAACAAGTATGGTCTTCAGGCCCCTGGCCAGCGGGCTCCACCCTCACGAGGCCTGATCGTCGCGCAGAGAGCGCTGAGCACAGTGGCCCTGTGCGGGGGGAGGCGCGGGCCCCGTGGCTCTGCACTGCAGCCCGTGCTCCCTGACGGCCCCTCCTGGCCCCGCCTGCAGCGGCAGACGGCCACAACGTCGCCGCACCCTCACACTAGTGGGACCTCGGCGCCACCTGGGGCTGGCAACAGCGACCTGGACCAGACCACGCACACAGAGCTGGTGCTGCGGCTGAGTGCTGCAGAGGGGCTCACAGAGGCCGAGCTCAGGGGAAAGGGACAGTCCCGAGGCAGGCTGGAGTCACCACAGGCCCAGCGTCTCCCGGGCTATGACTGGGCGTGTGACAAGGCAGGCACGTCCTCATGGACTGTTCCAGAAACCGGCCCTCGAAGCCAGACACTAAGGTGACTCCCAGCTCTTCCCAAGGATCGCACCTCAGCCTGGTGCGACGGGCCGGACCCTGCCCCAGGACGCCAGGCGGGTGGCCTGCACATGGGCATGCTGGGCTGCCTGCTGTGCGGCCCACAGTCTCCCTGGGGCTGGGGCCCTCCGGGGGAAGAGCTTCCCAAGGCACTTGCCTCAGAGAGCTCCGGGCCCTGGCCGTGTGCGCCTGCAGCTCGCTGTGACGCGGCCTCCTGGCGGGCGCCCCACCCGCCGCTGGGCCTTCACCCAGGGCACGCCCGGGGCCTCCGGGGGCCACACTAGCACCGTGTCACTGGCGTCGGGCAGCAGCTTTGGGGGAGTGGGGAGCAGACCCCGCCGAGGCCCCGGCTCGGCAGGCCCGTGGGAAGGGACGCACGTACCTGGGCGGGCAGAGGTGAGGCCGTGTTCAGGGTGTGGCTGGGCCCCCTTCCCGAGGGACACGTCCCCCTCTTGCCGTGACAACGTGGGTCAGTGGGAGACTCAGGCAGGAACCAGCTCCTCTCACTGCTGCAGTCAGCGGCAAAGTCTCTGCGCGCCTGGCACTGCTCTGGGCAGGCGTTCTGCTGGCAGTTGGACCCGTGCCCCGTCTCTGGGGCCAGAGCTGCTCACCTGCCATGTGCCGGATGGTCCTCTTGCAGTACTCCTCAGCCAGGGCGACGGCCTTCAGCATGTCCCTCCCCCACTGCGCCAGCGGCTTCCCCTGCAGCGCGTAGGACGCGAACAAGGCTGTGCAGAGGGATCCGAGGAAGCCTGGGCGTGGGGGAAGCGGAGACCGCTCTGGCACCTGCCCTGGGCACATGACGTGTGGTGTGTGTCCTGACTACGCATCTGTCTGCCCGTCCCGGGCAGGGGAAGCCTGAGCAGCCACTTACACATCCACAGCTGCTCTGTGGAGAATGGCTGCCCAAGAGACTGTGCCCACTATGGCCCTGGGGCTCCTCCCACCCCAGAGGCGGGCGATCTCAGCAGGGCTGGGCAGCCCCGTGGCACCCCGCTGGCCACTCAGGGGCCCCTCTTGGGCTGGGTCGGCACTCAGGGTCCAGACATTGTGCCTGATGCCAAGGGCTCATGCTGGGCAGGGCGCAGGGCGGGCAGCATTTCCAAGTGTGTCTGCATGAACCAAGTCTAAACCCGAGGCCTGGCCCGGGGGACGAGCCCTTCCACAGCGAGAGCGTGAGGGAGACGCACTGCAAGCACTGAGAGGCTGCCTCAGAGTGCAGACGCCTGTGCTCCGGGCGGTGCATTTCTGGGGCGGAGGTTTGATTTTGGAATTACTTCTAGGTGAGTCCATCAGCCAGCGGGTCCCCAAGAGAACTCCTTTCTAGGAACCCAGATTTGCCCCCATGCTGAGTCAGAAGCTAAGGATGGGGATGCAGACCTGGCACTCCCGGTATGCGCCGTGCCCCCTATCTGCTTGGCACGCGTTCGAAGCACAGGGCTGCTTGGCCCATCCCCCGAGCGCCCTCTAGGGACTGAGGGAGTGACTCCAGCCCGGAAGGGTGACCTTGGAGACCGAGGGGGAGGGGCAGGGGCAGCCCAGCACCGCCTCAGCCTCCTGCGATCCTGGGGCCGCAGCCGCCTGCCCCCTGAGGACGTGACGTGCCTCTGCCTGACACCCACACGGCGGCGGAGGGTCCCGCAGCACCGGCCTTGCCCCAGAACCACCCGGAGATGCAGCCCGCGGGGCGTGTCTGCCACTGTCTCTGGAGCCTGGCACAGGTGCAGCTGGGCCACCCCGGTGATGGCTCCACTGCCCGACCCAGCCAGGAGCCCGGCATTGGGCCACAGCCCACACTTCTCTCCCCTGTGCCTCTTCTCAGTATCCCCGCGCAGCACCACCTGGAGAGGGGCCTAGCGCAGAGGAGAGGGCAGCTCCCGCACGGCAGGGCAGGGAAGACGCCCGGCGCCTCACCGGTGGGGTGGTTGTGGGTCATCCGGCCGCACTCCACGCTGACCTCCACCAGGGTCTCCAGCCGCTCCGGCTTCCAGTACCGCATGCCGATGCACATGGCTTTGGTGGCCGCTCCGAAGCCCGAGCCTGCGGGGAGCAGCCAGATTCAGAACGCACCCAGAAGCCCGCCGCAGCGCCGGCATGCACACAGGGACCATGTGAAAGCTGTTCGTGGCGAGGTCACGCGGACTGCCACGTGCAGGGATCGGTCCGCCTGACGCCGGTGCGTCTCTAGCCACTGAAGACGGACCTCTGCTGGGCGGAGACGGG
Source organism: Thryonomys swinderianus (assembly GCA_004025085.1). Taxonomy (NCBI): domain Eukaryota; kingdom Metazoa; phylum Chordata; class Mammalia; order Rodentia; family Thryonomyidae; genus Thryonomys; species Thryonomys swinderianus. Next base: position 22,903 of record PVIC010027509.1, read on the forward strand.
CTCCGCACCAGCCCTCCTGGGGAGGACGTAGCAGTGAGATTGTGTCCACTGCTCGGTTTGCCACGGTAGCCTTTTCTCCTTAGAGGCAGCTTCGCTGAGTTGGAGTCGGCACAGGGACCGGCCACGCCGGCAGCTGGCTCCGGGCTCCGGACCACGAGCATCTGCGGCTCTCTCCCACACTGCCCCTGGGCCGGGCCGAGGCCGCTCCCTCCGGAGCCCCCAGGAGTGGGTCTGACGGGAAGGCTCCTTTTCACCGGGCTTCCGTCCGTTGCTCAAGCGCCTTGAGGTGTGTCCTACAGCTGTACCCAGTTTGCCTTCCTCCTGGACAGGCTGGGCACTGCGTGGCTGCCACCACTGAGCTCTGAGAGGCGGCTGGCGGGCCAGAGGGCCCAGGGAGCGGACTCCCAGGGGGTGTGGTCCTGTGGGCTCTCCTCTGCTGCCGTCCAGTGTGTAGGCCGTGGAGTGATGTGTGCACAGCCCTGAGGAGCTGCCCCCTCGCCCCCAAAGTGAAGGGCTAATATTGGAATCTCTCCTGTAAGTGTGCATGTGCCTATTCCTCTGTGGCAGCATGAGTCTGCTTTACATACTTTGCGGGTGGTAAGCATGCCCGTGTCTATACGGAGTGCTGTGACTACCCACCCTGTCTCACAGTGGCACGGCCTTCTCTATCCCTGGCAATATCCTTTGCTCCAAAATTTACTATGAATGTTTTTTTTTTTTTTTTTTTTTGCTTTTTGGAGACAGGGTCTCGCTTTGTAGTTCAGGCTGGCCCTGAGCTCACTACGGTGCCCAGGCAAGCCGCTGCGAACTCAGCAATCCCCTTGTCTCTGCCTCCCGAGTGCTGGGATTACAGGCGTGAGCCACCACGCCCAGCATTATATGTGGTAACCGGGGATCGAACTCAGGT
>PVIC010027510.1:0-23684 GCA_004025085.1 Thryonomys swinderianus
TGCCCAACCTGTAGTAACCTCCAGCTACTCTTTCACCTGGTTTTAATTTTTACCAAGAACCGCCTCACACAATCTGCTATTCTTATGCTCATTTGTTGTCTGCTGTCCCACACTACTTACCATGGCCTGACAATACATATTTGCTTCATGAATTAATAACATCAGTTATCATCTAACAAGCACCTACCCATTCTGTGCCACATTCTGTATGACATGCTTTCTATACATCAGACCTAAACTTCTGATGAAAATCAAAGCGAAGGTTAAATAACTTCCTCAACTCTACAGACTCAGGAAGTAGCAAGGACAAGAAGGAGCCCAGCTCTGTCCTGCTCTGAAGTCCATGTCCCCTAGGCCACTAAATGGTGGCAGGAGAAACACAAGAATTAGGGTCAGACACATTTAGTTCAAAATCTCACTGATTCTCAGTAACTATGTCCCTGAGCTCAGTTATAACTCACTGAGGACTTTATCTACTTTAAGCCTCCATTTCTTCAACTTTATTTATGTTTGAGGTTCTGGGGATTGAACTCCAGGGTCTTCACATTGAGCTATATACCCCAGCCTCTTCTATTTTTTTTTTTTTCTAATTTTGAGATAGGGTCTTGCTAAATTGCTGAGAACCTTCTGCCTCAGCCTCCTAAGGTACTGGAATTAAAGGCATCTGCCACTACACTGGGTTAGTTTCTTCAACTTTATAATGGGATAATAATAAGTATAAGGTGTGATCCTCAGTGACGAACTTGCCATGTTATGGATATCTAATGGTAGTTCCCTATTTTACTCAACACCAGTAATATTAGAGGTGGTCCATTAAAAATCACACACTTGGGCCGGAGATTTAGCTCAGTGGTTCCGGCACCTGCCAAGCGCAAGGTCCTGAGTTCTATCCGGTAACCACATAAAATGCTGGGCGTGGTGACTCACGCCCACCAGCAATCAATAGCACATACCACAGTGCTGGGCTTGGTGGCTCACACCTATAATCCCAGCACTCGAGAGGCAGAGGCAGGAAGATTGCTGAGTTCCCAGCGGCTTGCCTGGGCTACATAGTGAGCTCAGGGCCAGCCTGAACTACAAAGCGAGACCCTGTCTTAAAAAAAAAAAAAAAAAATCACACACTTGAGAAACCCAGATTTCAAATAATATAAATGGCTATCCAAATAAGGGGAAAAAATTCAGCCAATTTGTCAAGGAATTAAGAATGTAACTGAGATTTTTTCTTTTTGAGACAGGGTCTCGTTTTGTAGTTCAGGTTACCCCTGAGCTCACTACATATTCCAGGTAAACCTTGAGCTCAGAAATCTTCTTGCTTCTGCCTCCCGAGTACTGGGTTTACAGGTGTGAGCCACCACACCCAGCACTGTGGTGTGCGGTACTAATTGCTGGTGGGTGTGAGTCATCAAACCCGGCACTGTTATATGTGGTTACCGGGGATCGAACCAGGACCTTGCACTTGCTAGGCAGGCGCTGGAACCACTGAGCTAAATCTCTGACCCTTAACTTAGATTTTTTTTTTTTTTTTTTTTGAGACAGGGTCTCGCTTTGTAGTTCAGGCTGGTCCTGAGCTCACTATGTAGCCCAGGCAACTCAGCAATCCTCCTGCCTCTGCCTCCCGAGTGCTGGGATTACAGGCATGAGCCACCACGCCTGGCTAGATATTTTAACAGACTTTGAAATTACAATTTCTTTGTATATCCCATGTGGAATCAATGTTTTAAGAATCTGATCATGTCAGGTGTGGTGGCTCATGCCTGTAATCCCAGCACTTGGGAGGCAGAGGCAGGAGGATTGCTGAGTTCGAGGCTTGCCTGGACTACATAGTGAGCTCAGAGCCAGCCTGAACTACAAAGTGAGACCCTGCCTCAAAAAGGAAAAAAAAAAAAAAAAAGAATCTGATCATAGCCTCGTGTGGTGGTGGATGTCTGTAATCCCAGCACTTGGGAGGCTGAAGCAGGAAGAGTACTGAGAATTAGGCCAGCTTTGGCTATGTACTGAAACTGCATCTCAAAAATAAGAATTTGATGATGTGGGAATGTAATGAGGGGAAAGAATTAATATGATTCCAAAAGAAAATAAAAGAGCATGTATATAAGGGGAAGGGGGTTGTGGGTGGGTAGGGATGTGGGTAAAAATGAGAATTAACTTGTATCATATACTGGTACAAATTCCCCAATGTTGTGTGTGATTATGAGCTGTATATAAAGAATTCAATTTAAAAAAATAAAATAAGAATTTGAGGGACTGGAGATTTAGCTCAGTGGTTCCAGCACCTGCCTCACAAGTGCAAGGCCCTGAGTTTGATCCTGGTAACCACATACAATGCTGGGCATGGTGACTCACGCCCACCAGCAATCAATACCACATACCACAGTGCTGGACAGATGTGGTGGCTCACACCTGTAATCCCAGCACTTGGGAGGCAGAGGCAGGAGGATTGCTGAGTTCAAGGCTTGCCTGGGCTACATAGTGAGCTGAGGGCCAGCCTGAACCACAAAGCGAGACCCTGTCTCAAAAAAAAGGAATTTGATTGTAAAAAGTTTCAGGCTTCCTCTATCTAGTTTATGATATGCAGTTTTGAATAAAATGTTCAGAAAGCAAATTACAAACAACTCAATTCGGTAACAGCGCAACCTGATTTCCCAACTTACTATATTTCCAATGGCACGGTAAAGTCTCAGTATTTGCTCTGAAGTTTGTTCTTCCCATTTTATACAGCTAGTACCAGCAGAAATCTTAGGTGCTAGAAGAAAGAGCCAAGAGCGAGAGTGAATATTAGGTTCAGTGGCCAAGAACTGAAACACAGCGATGCTGAATAATGAGCACAAGAAATTATTATAATATTCTCTCAACTTTTATATATGTTTAACATTTTCCACAAAATAAAGTAAAAAACAAATCAATTAAACAAGTACTAAAAGAAAACATAAATGAGCACTGTACAACCTGAGAGCAGAAAATGCCTTTCTAACTATAATTTAAGGTCCAGGTTAGGCTACATACAAGTAAGACAAATTTAAAAGCAGTACTGAGGATGTAGCTCAGCAGCACCATGCCACTCTGACAAGCACAAGGTCGTGAGTTTGATTCCTGCCACGGAAAAAAATGTTTAAACAATAATAACAAATGACAAGCTGCAAAAATCTGTAGTGTACATCTTAGATGTACCAACTCTGGACCATAAAAAGTAGTCCTAGAACCTGGGAAGAACCAAAATCCTGATGACTCCTCCTAGATAAAAAAAATGCAAAAAGCCTCAAAATGTATGAAAAGACCCTAGTCATCACTCATAGAAATAATGCACATTAAAACTACCCTCAGACACAATTTTTTATTAGATTTGGAAGAATCACACACGTAAAGTTATTCTTAGCAGTAGTATTAGAAGTATCAAAAAAATTACAAACAGGGCCGGAGGGTTAGTTCAGTGGTTCCGGCGCCTGCCTCGCAAGCGCAAGGTCCTGAGTTCAATCCCCAGAAACCACATATAATGCTGGGCGTGGAGACTCACGCCCACCAGCAATCAACGCCGCATACCACAATGCCGGGCGTGGTGGCTCACGCCTGTCATCCCAGCACTTGGGAGACAGAGACAGGAGGATTGCTGAGTTCCAGGCTTGCCTGGGCTACATAGTGAGCTCAGGGCCAGCCTCAACTACAAAGTGAGACCCTGTCTCAAAAAGATAAAAAATAAAAATTAAAAAAAAGGAAAATCCCTTCTTCCTGAGTGGAAGTAGCCTCTAAAGTACACTGTTAAGTGAAAAGGATGGGGGTAGAATCACTAATATTTTATGCTACTTTCTGTAAAGAGAAAAGGAGAGGGCTAGAGATTTAGCTCTGGTGGTACTGACCCTGCCCTGGGAGTACAAGGGCTTGAGTTCAATCCCTGGTACTGCCAAAAAAAAAAAAAAATCAAACTAGGTAATAAAACTACAGATGGAAAAAATTATTTTCTCCAGTAGATTTTTAATCCTAATCTGACTGTAAGTAGGGTAGATTTTAAGGAAAAAGGAAATCATAACAAAGAAATCTTAAATCTTCCCCTTGATCTTAGTCTTAGTAGTAATATAGAACTAAAACAATGAAAGTACTCTTAGCATAATGAATAAACAAACATGGATATTTGCACTGTGATAAAGTGACTGACAACCTGCTAGCTCTAAAAAGAAATACCTTACCCTGGGAAGACCTGGAGGCCAAACACAGGAGTCACACTGGAAGACTGGAGGGCAAAAGCAAGACTTTGCCTGAGTTTATCCTTTCAAATAGTTTTAATGTTTGAATCAAGTGCATGTTTTCATACTCAAAAACTAAAATTAAATAGCAAAAAAAAAATAAAAAGCGATCCTCAAACTAAAACAAATGGTACTGAAACGCAAAAGATCTATGAAGTATTCTTTCTGAAAACTTCAAGCCTGAATCTACTTAAACCTTTAAAAATTTTAATTTATAGGAAATAGAAGGGATAACACACAAATTAAACAACAATGAAAGGAAAAAAAGCCAATTAGCCCAGTCCTCTTCAAAATGTCAATGACACAAAGGAAGATGGTGGGGAAATTATTTTACACTTGATCTTAGCCAAAAGGCCAAGAAGCATTGGTGGGGAAATTATTTTAAAGAGGCAAACTGAGATGTAACAACTCATGACCAGATCCTAACATTATTTTAAATTTAAAAAGTTTTTGGCAATGGTAGGAATCAAACCCAGGATCTCATGCATGCTAGGAAAGGGATCTACTGCTAAGCTACATTATCAGTATTTTTTTTATTAAAAAAAATTTTGTTTGGAGATAAGGTCTCACTATGTAGTTCAGGCCAGCCTTGGAGTTACTATGCAGCCCAGGTTGGTCTCCCTTGGTCTTGAACTCATATTGATCCTCCTGCCTCAGCCTTCTTAGTACTGACATATTTAAATTTTTTTTTCAAAGAAAATTACAACCTTTAGAGGCTAATTAGTATGGTAAGTACGAAAAACATAGATTCAAGAAATCTTCAGAATGTGCTCCCTGAATCCTAGTTTAAAAAACAAAAGCAGGGGGCCGGAAGGTTAGCTCAGTGGTTCCGGCACCTGCCTTGCAAGCGCAAAGTCCTGAGTTCGATCCCCGGTAACCATATATAATGCTGGGCGTGGAGACATGCCCACCAACAATCAACACCGCATACCACAATGCCAGACGTGGTGGCTCACACCTGTAATCCCAGCACTCGGGAGGCAGAGGCAGGAGTATTGCTGAGTTCCAGGCTTGCCTGGGCACCATAGTGAGCTCAGGGCCAGCCTGAACTACAAAGCGAGACCCTGTCTCAAAAGCAAAAAAAAAAAAACAAAAACAAAAGCAGAGCCAGAGATCTAGCTCAGTGGTTACAGCACCTGCCTAGCAAACACAGAGTCCCTGGTTTGATCCTTGGTAACCATATACAACAATACTGGGCGTGGCGACTCACCCCCACCAGCAATCAGTAGCACACACCACAATGCCAGGTGTGGTGGCTCACGCCTGTCATCCCAGCACTTGGGAGGCAGAGGCAGGAGGACTGCTGAGTTTGAGGCTTGCCTGGGCTACATAGTGAGCTCAGGGCCAGCCTGAACAGCAGGACCCTGACTCAAAGAAAAAAAAAAAAAAAAGCAAAAACCAGCTATCAAACACCTGTGGACAATTAGGAAAATGTCACTCTGGACTTTGTTACTGACACTATCAAAGAACTATTTCTTTTCTTAGCAAAAGTACCCTAAAGAACTCAAGAGACCAAAGGTCCTCACTCATATCTGCAAGTGACCATGCAAAAATGTAAAATACTTGAACTGCATATACACACAGAAAATATGATCAAATATTAATAACTTGACTATGAAGTAAACTAGGGTTTGTTACACTAGCTTTTCATTTTATCTCTGTGTTTAATACTTTTCAAAATAAAACTGAAAAAAAAAAGTGTTGGGCCAGAGGGTTAGCTCAGTGGTTCCAGCGCCTGCCTTGCAAGCGCAAGGTCCTGAGTTCCATCCACATACAATGCTGGGCGTGGAGACTCACGCCCACCAACAATCAAGACCACATACCACAGTGCCGGGCATGGTGGCTCATGCCTGTAATCCCAGCACTCGGGAGGCAGAGGCAGGAGGATTGCTGAGTTCGAAGCTTGCCTGGGCTCCATAGTGGGCTCAGGGCCAGCCTGAACTACAAAGCGAGACCCTGTCTCAAAAAAAAAAAAAAAAAAAAAAAGTGTTGATTGAGTCTGGCTGTAGCAAGCAAAGGGAACTTGCTAACCGTTCCTCAGGAAGCACATGGAAATGAGCACTTGACTGGCCTAAACTAAGGCAGAACCACAGGGAGGAGGTCCCAGTGTTCAGAGGCCTCAGTCACAGCACACAGGATCTCAGGCAAGCTCAGGCACAGCCTTCACTCACCATATGTCACCCCCTCCACTGGCTGCTGCCTTCCCCTCTTCAGACTTTCTGGCAAATTTTTCAGAACTGAAATAAGCTACAAAAAGAGAAAGAGAGAGAAAACGCTTTATATTCAGATGAACAGGACAAAGCAGAGGCGTGTAGCCATTTCCAAAGGGACCCCAGCTTTCATCCCCCTTCTGCAGTGGTCAGAGTCACTTCTTTGCTTCCAGACAGTGCTGGTTATTGTGTGGCTGTGCAAGCCGTCAGCATCAGCTAAACACACTGTCGACCCAGGAAGGCCTCTGGGTTCAGATCCCAGTTCCAGCACCTATGAACTCTCATTGTGAAAATTATTTAACTTGTCTGATCTGTGAAATAATCAACAGCAACAACTTCCTCAAATGTTCGTTGGGAAGGTAAAATCAAACAGTTCTGGCCCATGAGCCAAGGCTCACCAAATGCCCCTCACTGGGACAAGATCAGAGAGGGCCCTGAACAGAAAGTACTGTCCATGTCCAGGGATAATTCTCCACTGTATGTGATGAGCTTATAGCAAAACTGTGAATTTACTCCATAAGCATCTACCAGACCCTCCTGTTTGCAGATTCAAGGAGCAACACAAAGACACAGACAAAGAGGTTCTGTTGATAGGCAAGTCAGTCCAGAGAGGTGCAGGGCACACAGATACAATGGCTGGCACCCAGAGCAGATGTGGTTCAGGCTTGAAGGGTCATTTTGGAAGGGGTATGAGTTAAGTGTGACAGGCCAGGTGCATAAGAGAGCAAAGTGAAGGGACCTGGGGAAGAGGGTGCAAGGGCTGCACTATGAAATGAAGGAGCATGGAGGATCACCTGTTTCCCTCTGCAAATCCTCAAAGAATTCCCACAGGTCACAAGGGTCACAAACTATGGGCTAATTTTTAGGAAGCCAAGGATAGAAAACACTTTTTTAAGAAGTTTAAAGATTATGGGTCATAAGCATAACCTTTTCATCAGAACCACTTAGGAAAACTACTGGATGAATGAAAAATAGCAGAGTTTTGGCACGCTTTACCATGCTGGCACCCAGTCTTGACAACACTGCTTCCAATTCCTTGGCAGTGCTCTTGGGTGGCACGGGGATGGTTTCCTGCTGGAGAATTGGGCCTATATCAAACCTAGCAAAAATCAGAAGTAGTTTAATAACATGATTATTATTTCTTAAGATACATATGTTTGTCTGCACCGTACTGGGACAGCTTTTTTTTTTTTTTTCTTGAGACAGGGTCTCACTGTAGTTCAGGCTGGCCCTGAGCTCACTACATAGCCCAGGCAATCCTGGAACTCAGCAATCCTCCTGCCTCTGCCTCCCAAATACTGGGATTAAAGGTGTGAGCCACCAGGCCCAGCATTGTGGGGTGAGGTGTGGTACTGATTGCCAGTGGGCATGAGTCACCACACCCAAGATCATATCATTGTATGTGGTTACTGGATGAACCAGGGACCTTGTGCTTGCTAGGCAGATGAAACCACTGAGCTAAATCTCTAGCCTCCTGGGGCAGTTTATTGTAGGCTACTAATTAGCTGATAGCTATTATAGTAGCAGAAAGGCCAAATATGGGTTGTACTTAGACTTTACACTTCAGGATTTAAAGGAAAAAGAGAACACAGTACATATCAGGAATTTAATTACAATTACAAATAAATCTACCATTAGTAATAAACAGTATGAAAGATCTCTATCAGTATACAGAAAGGATAAGTAAAGGGTTTTTATTCTTCTGTTAAGAAATTAATAATTGCCGGGCATGGTGGCTCACGCCTGTAATTCTAGCACTGGGGAGGCAGAAACAGGCAGATTGCTGAGTTCAAGGCTTGCCTGGGCTACATAGTGAGCTTAGAGCCAGCCTGAACTGCAAAGCGAGACCCTGTCTCAAAAAAAAAAAAAAAAAAAAAAAAGAAATTAATAATTGTGGCCAGGGGCCAGAGATTTAGCTCAGTGGTTCAAACACCTGCCTAGCAAGCACAAGGACCCTGGTTCAAAACGGTAACTACATACAACAATACTGGGCGTGGTGACTCATGCCCCCTGGCAATCAGTGCCACATACCACAGTGATGGGGGTGGTGGCTCACGTCTGTCATCCCAGCACTCCCGAGGCAGAGGCAGGAGGATTGCTGAGTTCCAGGATTGCCTGGGCTACATAGTGAGCTCAGGGCCAGCCAGAACTACAGTGAGACCCTGTCTCAAAAAAAAAAAAAAAAAATTGTGGCCAGGCGTGGTGGCTCACACCAGTAATCCCAGAATCTGGGAGGCAGAGGAAGTAGGATTGCTGCAAGTTCAAAACTAACCTGGGCTACATAGTGAACTCAGGGCCAGACTGAACTATAAAGTGAGATCCTGTCTCAAAAAAACAAAAAAAGAAAAGAGGGGAAAGATGGGGGGAGGAAGGGAGGGGGAGGGGGGAGAGAGAGAGAGAGAAGAAAAGAAGTTAATAGTTATTTCTCTTCTTTGAGGGATAAGTGTTTTGCTTGGATTATAATCAGTGACTATAAGTAGACACAAGTGTATTTACCAGTCTTACATCGAGCTTTGTGAACACTGACCATAAACTTTTATTAGAAATATGTCTTGTTTAAAAACTTCAACTTTGTGATTCTTTTAATTTCTTTCTTTTCTTTTTTTTGGTGGTACCATCGATCAAACTCGGGCCCTTGTGCTTCCAAGGTAGGTGCGGTACCACTTGAGCTAAATCCCCGGCTCAACTTTGTGATTCTTTTAGCTTGTATTTTAAACCAATGAATGTGTTTCTTTTTGAGACAGAGAATAAGTTGCCCAGGCTGGTCTTGAACTCATGGTTATCAAGTAATCCTCCTACCTTCTGAGTAGTTGGGACCACAGACACACAGCAGCACACCTAGCTAATCAGCCAGTTTTAACAGATTTTAAAAGTACCCACATTTTGCTGATCTTGTTTCACTTACTCTCTCCTGTTTTTAAATTTTTGAAGTATCAGGGATTGAATCAGGGGCTCGTGTGTGCGCAGCAAGTATTCTATCACTGAGCTACAACTCCAGGACCTGTTTACTTTGTCTTTGAGGCAGGATCTCACCACATTGCCCAGTCTGGGCTCCAGTCTGTGATTACCCTGCCTCAGCTTCCCAAATAGCTAGGATTATAGGTGAGTGCCACTATGCTTGAACATCCCCTCCCTTTTCCTGAAGTAAATACTGGATAGCATATTGTTCATATGAATTCATAAATTATTATTTTTTATGGGGAAATTAACAGAGATTTAATTATTAGCTCAGTAGTGGCTTATATCTACATGTTCCTCCAAAGCTTCCTGTGGTCATAGGTGTGAGTTTGGGAGGAGGCTGGACCTAGGGTGTGTGATGCTGGGATGGAGGGTGCCCCATCCTGGGTGTGAGGGCACCACCCAAAAGTCAGGTAGCCTGGAAGGAAGTCAAAGGGACAGGAAGAAGCTGCTTAGCTGCACTGATGCTCTGCCACCCTCGGCCTGCCCTGCCGTGGACTGTTTGTGCTCTGCGATGTCTCTCTGCTATGTGGCACTGCAGTGGAGCCGGCTGACAATGGACTGAAACCTTTACAAACTGTGACCCAAAATAAACTTTTCCTCCTTTAACTTTGGGTGTTGGAGATTTTGTTTCAGTGAGGAGAAAAGCAACTAAGAAAAGCTCCTCAAATAATTTTAAATAATTGTTTCTAGGGTATAGAAGGGAAAATAGCAATGTTTAATTAAGACAATTATTCAATATATACAATAGTATATATATATATATTTTTTTTTTTTTTGAGACAGGGTCTCGCTTTGTAGTTGAGGCTGGCACTGAGCTCACGTTGTAGCCCAGGCAAGCCTCGAACTCAGCAATCCTCCTGTCTCTGCCTCCCGAGTGCTGGGATTACAGGCGTGAGCCACCATGCCTGGCACTGTGGTATGTGGTATTGACTGCTGGTGGGCATGAGTCACCACGTCCAGCATTGTATGTGGTTACTGGGGATCAAATTCTGGATCTTGCGCTTGTGAGGCAGACGCCAGAACCACTGAGCTAAATCTCCAGCCCTACCATAGTATATTCTAACTTCAGGTTCCAAAATTTTTTCAAAGGTTAGAAGAACTGAGATTCAAAATAATGAATATATAGAAATCCATCTGTCATTTACATGTCTTTTATAGAAATCCAGTTCTTAACAGCATAATTTATTTCAGCTGAAAAATTAGGAAGTTTATAAGAACTTTAAAGAGACACCTCACTTCTCCCAAGAGACATATACTTAGGTTAGAGATCAGGAACCAAGTTATATCAGAGTGAAGGAAATTGGTGTGGTGACACATGTCTGTAATCACAGCACTGTAGAGGGCTGAGGCAGGAGGATTGCCAAGTTTGAGCATAGCCTGGGCAACTCGTCAAAATCTTGTCTCAGAAAAAAACAAAGAATTACAAAGTTGTGTGGTTAGAGCTTAGCCTAAGTACCCTGGATTCAATCCCCCTACCACGAAATGAAAAAAATAAATGCAAAAGAACCGCTCTGGAGAGAAATTAGAGTGTGCTGTCCCCTAACTCATTCCCCACCCCCACCCCAGACAGACTGCTATCAAAAATCTCAAGAAAAGAAAATATGTTCTACCTCTTAGGTCTGATCTGCATAACTGTCACTCCAGTAACGGGGTCTCCGTGGAGCACCGTGTGGATGATGGGAGCTGGGCCCCGCCACCTCGGGAGGCAACTTGGATGGATGTTCAATACACCACTGGGTTAGAAGATGCAGAAATCAGTGCACTGCTATGGGCTTTTCCACTCAGCCACAGCTGCCTAAATAAGGTGCATTACACTTTCCCAGCGATTTTACAAATCTGATAGTGCAATCTAGTTTTATAGCACCTGGAAGGAAAAGTCAGAAGTAAATGTATTCTTACCACAAGAAACTCATGATGCTGAATTGAAAACAAAGGACAACTATTCACGATTCCAGAGATGCTGTGTAACAACTCACATCTGGAGTTTTAAAATAAAATTTTAAAATGCATTTACTATGTGAGAATTAGTCAAATTTTTGTATGTATCTCACAGACAAAGCAAATTATACAGTAGTTTTAGACACATAATTTCCTCACTTCAATTCCTGCTCTTGGGAACATATATGCAAAAGGTAAGGGAGGAGCAATAAAAGACCTACTGCTACATGTAGCAAGTTTGTCAGATGACACTGAGGCAAGAAGGGGATAGGAATAGCAGATGGGAGATTACACTTTCAATTGCAGTCTAAGAAGCTTTTACCAAGAAGGAGGAATTGAGCAAAGGCCTGAAGGACTAAGAGAACAAGTCTGTCATTAGCCGCTTAACAAAGCAGACATGTATGGCAAGATTAATTCTGTTGTGCGATGATTAGCGCATGCACCTATACAGACTAAGATGGCCATGACATCCCACACAACCTATGGAACTCCCATCAGATATGCAGTTAGTTAACTAAAATGTAATTACACAGCACACAACAGCTATGGAAAAAAGTCTGCCAGGGAGTGGGAAAAATCAAAACAAAGCCATTAAGGAAGGTAAATGCTAAGTAAATTCAAGGCATAAGGAGACCAGTGTGGGTGGAGTGGAGTTGAATCAGGGAAGCTGCCATTTATTGAGACAAAGGTTTTGGGAGGTTTGCTGCCTTGAATGTAAGGACATCAGGCCAGGCTACAGAGGTGCTGAGCACGAGCGACTAGAAGTGAGGGCAGGACTGCACTGGAGGGACAGTCTGAGAGCTGTCAGCACATAGATATGGAATTTAAACAAGGGTGGGTAAAGCCCTATGGAGAGTGGTATTTATTTTAAAAGATTAAAAAATATTTTCAAAGGGAAATGTGGTGGAGAAGTAATAAGGGGTAAAGAAAAAATGTGATGGTAATAAAAAAAGGAAACAAAGCTTATGTATTTAGGGGGTGAGGGATTGTGGGGTGGGTAGAGGAACAGGAAAAAATGAGAATTAAATTGTGTCATATACTGGTTAAAAAAAAAAAAGACTAAAGAAATCATACTTGAGTTCCAATTATGACATTTTAGACAGGGGGGTATACTTATAAAGACCAAAGTCTCTATATTGTATTCCTTACAAATAAAACTTACTAGGGGAATTTAAGAATAAGAGCCTCACTCAAAAGCCGGCCAAACGAAGCCACGACTCCTACGTCGTATTCTCCAGAGCCCACATCTGGCCACTCGTGTACCGGAAGCTGAGACTGCACAGCGTACTGCTTCACGGGCAGTCCTTTTGACGATGGTGAGGGCACTGTGACCACCTCCAGTTTTTCAATTAACTTTTCTTCTTTGTTCTCCCTAAGTTAGAAAGATTGAAGGAAAACTATATCAGTGTTGGGACATTTTTACAGCTTCAAGTTACAGAGGATTAAGGGCTAAATGGCTAAAACCAATGCAACTGAGAGACTGAATTTTTATATTTGTATTTAATCCCACCACCACCACCATTCCTCAGTAGCACTGGGGCTTGAACCCAGGGCCTCCTGAATGCTAGGAAAGCGCATTACCAATAAACTACACCCTCAGCGTCTTTTTATTATGGGACTGAGTCTTGATAAAGCGTTCATTAACAAATCCTCTTACCTGGCTTTATTTTAAATTTAAAGCGCTACATATGGCTGCTGGTTGCCATTTGGACAGTACCACTTCAGAGTTTCCTGTGCGTACAGAAACATATACAGCGGTGATTTACTCAACTGAGATATTACACATATGCTTCTGCACATATTTTGGTTCTTTCCTCTTAACAGTGGTATACATGTTCTGATAGGAATCTTTTTTAAATGGGCTAAATATCCATATGCTTATTTATGCCCTGCACATTTCTAGAAGAATAAGAAACTGAAATCAATAACCATCATTAGAAGAACTGGGAAACGGAATCCAGAGGTGGGAGAAAACATTTCACTGTAAATGTGTTGAATTAATGAAATTTTATAGCACAACCTGCCATTCAAGTAACACTGACTTGTTTTGTTTTCTGTAGTCATGGGGCCTCCAGCAGGCCGGGCAAGTTTTCTACTACTATGCTACACTGCTACCACTACCACCCAAATACTTCTTAAAAAATCAAAGGTACATACACTACAGGCACCTCTGTATGGTAGTACTTTTTAGCACTCGTCATTCTTTTCACCAGCTGCACAGTATTCCAGCGCCCAGGGGCTGTTTGTTCATTCATTCTTTCATTCATTCACTGCCCAGCACAGTCTCCCTCCGCTACTGAGCTACAGCCACGTGTTTATTTAGTAAACAGGTATAGGTTATAGGCCCAAGACTTACAAGAAAAGGAATATGTACCAGGCCACTAAAGAGAGTTAAGATTAAAGGTGCCGCCAGGGGAATCACCAGAAGTCAGAAATGCACGTGGCAATATGGAAAAGAGCAAGGCGCGGGGGGAATGCACAGGGCACTTGGAGGGGAAGGTGTTTCAAGGGCGGTGGACGCAGGTGCGTGGGGAGGGAGGAATGCAACAAGCAAAGGACTGACGAGGGACTCTAGATAAGGGAGGCCATGATGGTGGTTGACAGAAAAAACTGGGGCGGAGGAGTCAGCACAACAAAACAAAACACAACCAAAAAATGGAATGGGGAAATAAACCCATTCAGGACAGGAAAGCAGGGCAGGGCAGTACGTGCTGTCACATACCATGTGCTTCCAATAAAAAAGATTCGTTAAATTTTATAACTATAGTCCTTCGAGTTCTGGTTTATGGATTTATTCATTGACAAGTAGTTCTTTTGAGGACTATATGAAAACCGGTGACTGCCGGGCACCCAGAACAGGGGAGCGGAGATTACCCGGGAAACACGCCCAAGGCCTGGCGCCCACAAAGCAGACTGCTGGGGCGGCGGGAGGAGCTAGAAAGGGGGGGTGTGCTTAGAAGTCGGAGCTGCTTTTAGTCCCAACTGCTCAGCTGAGAGCCTAATAGGCGTGACCTCTGCGTCCCGGGTTCCGCACCTGCTGCCCCCGGCCCTGCCCCGTCCGGGTACCTGGCGCCGTGGAGCGCGCGCAGCACCTCCCGGGCGAAGTGATCTGTGCCGAAGAAGAGCACCCGCCAGGGTGGCTTGTCACGGCCTCGAGCGTCCTTGCGGTCTTCCCCGGCAACACAGCCGCCGAGCCTGGTCACCACTCGCCACTGGAAGCTCGGCCTCCGGCTCGGGACGACACGGCATAACCTGGGTCTCCACCAGCACCTCGCAAGAACCTTCATCGCGCCGGCCGGCGACGACCCGTACTGCGCAGACGCGTTGGGGCGGGGCTTAAAGGGCGGGGCCTGGAGGAAACCAGGGCGGGGCCCGCATGTGCTGGAGACCGCAGGGGAGGGGCCTGCCCGCTTGGAGGCGTGGCCAGTCTGGGTTGGCATCAGAGGAAGGATTTCACCATTCCAGCCTCATTTGCCCTACACAGGCAAAACATCAAAGAGACTCTTTTGGAAACAGATCGTACGTGTGCTTGTAGTACCATTTTCCCGGCCATTATGGTAATTGGTATTTACTAAGTTCTTACTGGGTGCCACAACTGGCAGTGTAATTTCTGTCTGTTGTTTCTGGTAACATCATGTGAACTACCTGACGTACGGATCAGAACCATCTTACCAGACAGAAGCCGAGCTCTGAAGCTGGGGACTGCCAGTTGCCGATGGCCACTCCGTTAGGAAATGGCGGAGCAAGGGGAGGGCTCTAGCTGCAGCTGCAGAGCCTGTGATGTAACCATCAGGCCTCACTGCCAACCTGTGTTAATCAAATCCGCCTCCCCACACTGCGCTGAAGGACCTGGGACTCGGTCACTTCCTCCTTTATGAGAGGTTTCCATGATGGAGAGTCCTGGGAAAAGTGGGTAAAGGGGAGCAGTTCCCAGAAAGCTTCTGATGACCTTCTGAAGCTTAGGTTCTGCCACCTCCTTGACTATGGCCCCACGCCCACCACCCCAGCTTTCGCTGTAAAGTGGTTCCATCCTAGTCTTATTTTCCTTGATGTCTCCATCACACAGTCTGCAATCCAGGGACTAGGACCAGCACTCTTGTTTCTGTGGCTCTGCACACACCGTACCCCTCCCTAGACTGCCTTCACACCCTCTTGCCCTCCAAATGGCATGCACGGTTCACTGCCAAGCTCAGACAGTCTCTCCGAAGCTCTAGCTCTTGCTTCTGTGGGTTTGATGTCTTTCTCCACGTTCCTTCCTCAATACTGTGTAAGGATTACCCATTTCTTGCACTTGGTATTGGTAAGAAAAACTATTTAAAGAGACATTGGCACATTTACCTGGGTATCAAACAGAAAAGAAGCAAAAAGGAAGAAGTTTGGCATTGAAAGTGAGAGGGAACCCCCAGCCCTCTACTCCCTTAACCAAGTTCTGTTCCTATTTTAGAACACGCAAATTATGCAGTCTTTTCCCCTACAACATGACCTCAAAATTCAACCCAAATTCACCTGAGTTTTCATCTTAGAAAAACCGTACTGCCTAAAGTATGACCCCTTGTATTTATGTGTCATATCCCCTCTAATGAATATAAGCCATGAGAGCCTGGTATGCCACCATTAATTTTTATCAGCCCATGTTCCTCCAGATAGCACTGCCCCTAGAACTGCCTGGAATTGCTCATAACATCTGCTGATCTTCTTCCTTTTTTTTTTTTTTTTTTCAGTACTGGGGATCAAACTCAGGCCTTTCTGTTTCCAAGGTAGGCACAGTACCACTTGAGCTAAATCCCCAGCACATCTGCTGATCTTGGACAACTGCTGTTCAGCCCAAGGGTCTGAAACCACCCTGTTTTCTTCCACCAGAGCTGCCTCCTATCACTGACATCTCACTTTCTAGCTTTTCATTGACAGTAAATTTCTTTAAAAATAAAGAAAGAGAGGCCAAGCTGGTGACTGTGGCACAAGCCTATAAAGCCAGCTAGTTGAGAGGCTGAGGCAGGAGGATCACAAGTTCTGGCAGGACTCTGTCTCAAAAATAAAAAGATCTGGGGCTGGAGATTTAGCTCAGTGGTTCCGGTGCCTGCCTCGCGAGCGCAAGGTCCTGCATTCAATCCCCGGTAACCACATACAATGCTGGGCATGGTGACTCAACGCCCACCAGCAATCAATAACACATACCACAGTGCTGGGCGTGGTGGCTCATGCCTGTAATCCCAGCACTCGGGAGGCAGAGACAGGAGGATTGCTGAGTTCAAGGCTTGCCTGGGCTACATAGTGAGCTCAGGGCCAGCCTGAACTGTAAAGCGAGACCCTATCTCAAAAATAAAAATAAAAGTAATATATAAAAAGATCTGGGGCCGGAGGGTTAGCTCAGTGGTTCCGGCGCCTTCCTTGCAAGCGCAAGGTCCTGAGTTATCCCCGGTAACTACATACAATGCTGGGCGTGGAGACTCACGCCCACCAGCAATCAGTGCCACATACCACAGTGCTGGGCGTGGTGGCTCACGTCTGTAATCCCAGCACTCAGGAGGCAGAGGCAGGAGGATTGCTGAGTTCAAAGCTTGCCTGGGCTACATAGTGAGTTTAGAGCCAGCCTGAACTACAAAGCGAGACCCTGTCTCAAAAAAATTTAAAAATTTAAAAAAAATAAAAAGATCTGAGAACATTGCTCAGTGGTATGAGTGGTAGCACTCATGACACCCTGGTTCAATTTCTAGTGAAAAAAAGCCAAAAATAATATTACAGTGGCTGAAGTTGTTATAAATTCAGTGCAGGAACCATCATAAGCAAACGGAGATGAGCACTCCTGCCTTAAACTTTCTGTAATGAATACAAATGCCCAGAAAGCACAGCCAAGTGGCTGGATGATGTGAATTCGGTTGATGCCCCAGTTTCCAGAACTTTCTCTCTTCTGATGAACATTGTGTGCATGCGAAATCAGGGAAATGACCGCCTGTCAAATCTGGGTGACAGGGCAAGAACAGTGCCTCTCACCAAGACAGGCCTGGAAAAAAACAGGGATGTGGAAGCACTCTCGAAACCTGGGATGAGAAGGGCAGGAAGCACCTTCTCTGCCTCTTCCCTTCCCAATTCCTGAGGGGTGACAGCCCTAAGCAACTTTGGATATGGCAGGGAGCCCTGGAACAGGGCAGGCGGTGGTCAGAGCCCTGGTTGTTAAGATACCCCAAGGCCGAGTCCACTGGACTCTTGCTGTGGCCTGGAGGGCAATGCCCCCTGACTGGTGACATGGGAAACTTCTGTTGCGCATGGGCCTAGAAGTGAGTTTGGCGCTCAGCCCCGGAAGCCCTTCCTCAATCTTCTCTCTTCTTGCCTTTAAATTCCCTGCCTGTAGTTTCAAGAGTTGTCCGCTAGGGGGCACGGCGCTCTAGCCCTTCTTCTTGTTGGAGGTGCGACAATTCCTTGATTTCTGTACCTCTGATTCCGTGTCCCTGTTGCCCTGGGTGGGTTTAGCAGTGCCATTCCTAATCTTCCCAGCTGCTCTGTAAATCAGGACTACAGGGTCTCTCTCTCTCACACACACACACACACACACACACACACACACACAAATGATGCATAGACTCTGCCACTAGAAACGCATCCCAGGGGAAAGCCTGAAGAGGCAGTGCAGACACAGGATAAGAGGACCTTGAGGAGAGAGGCGGGAGAAGCCATCTGACTCTCCCAGTGCCCAAAAGAGAAGCCACGTGCAATATCGCAGTTGGAAAAAGCAGTCTAAGTATATGAAAGTTTCCCTTTATGGGTAGACTAAAATAGTCAAGAATTGGCTTGTTCTCCATGGCCTACTGCCAAGGAGAGGTGCTTCATGATGTCAACAAAGCTGCACATTGGTAACAAAGGGGGCAAACTGCTTTGCCTACCTCCACAAAGGAATTAAAAAAGAGCTGGGTGTGGTGGCTCACGCCTGTAATCCCAGCACTCGGGAGGCAGAGACAGGAGGATTGCTGAGTTCGAGGTTTGCCTGGGCTACATAGTGAGCTCAGGGCCAGCCTGAACTACAAAGACCCTGTCTCAAAAAAGAGGAAAAAAAAGGAATTAAAAAAGATTTCACAGTTGTCCAGGAAGTGTGGCACACTGGGAGGCCAAGGCAGAAAGAAGTTTGAGCCCTTGATCCCAGCCTGGACAACTCTGCAAGGTCTTATCTGAAAGAAAAGAAAAACAAAATTTAAAAGAGTGGAGGATGTAGCTCCGTGCAAAGGTCCTGGTTCACTGGCTTAGAGACTAATAAGCAACATAAATTATACTAAGAGTCACAAAAACTCCTGGAAAAATAAAAGGAGAAAAAATGTAAAAACATGCTCAAAGAGAACAACGAAATATAGGTCACATATAGTGTGTAAGAAAGAGAAAGATACCCAAACAGATATTAAGCCAGCCCTAAGAAATCCTTCTGTGCAAGATTTTTATACCAAGAAATTAAAAGTTATACTGCCTGGCGTGGTGGCTCACGCCTGTAATCCCAGCACTCGGGAGGCAGAGACAGGAGGATTGCTGAGTTTGAAGCTTGCCTAGGCTACATAATGAGCTCAGAGCCAGCCCGAACTACAAAGCGAGACCCTGTCTCAAAAAAACAAAAAACAAAACAAAAAGTTATACTCATACTTGATAAATAAACATAAGAGAACTGAATAAAATTGCAAGTTGGCTTAATTTTGATAATAACAAATATTTGGACAAGTTAAAGAACTGTAATCAATTTTAAAGAGGGCAGAAAACTCAATGGATAAATGTGTTGGACATTCTTCAAAAAAAGATATATACCAATAAGCATATTAGTTAATAGGGAAAGGCCTTGAATTCATAGTAAATCTCCTGCCTTAGCCTCCTGAGTGCGGGGTGGGGGGCGGGGCGGGGCAGGGATTGCCTAGCTCCAGTGAGTTTGCAGTAGACCAGTGACTATATTTACAATGTATCTTCCTCACTAACCACCATTATACAGCTAAGACATGGTTGCCCATTTTCACAGCCAGAGACAGATTTCACCCTCATCCCTCTCTTACAGGCTCTGACTGAAGAGCCTCATTTCTTATACGGACTTCTATCATCACAATCTGTCCGCATGAACGCTTCCATAGGGTGATCTCTTTTAGCCCATAAGACCTTGGAAGATGTCTTTTGGTCTATACTGGTCTCTGTTATGGTGTTTAAGGCCCTCTTTGCTATGCGTATTAAGCAAGGGTTAAATAAGCAGAGTCCAATAATAGCAACAGCCCTCCCACCATTGTCTTAAACCTCTCTAGAGCAGAGAACTACCTTTTAAACTTTTTTTTTTTTTTTTGGCATTTTACCCTTTTGAGGTCTGGATGATTTTTCCAGATACACATGTATCTTTTTTTTTTTTTTTTGAGACAGGGTCTCACTTTGTAGTTCAGGCTGGCCCTGACCTCACTATGTAGCCCAGGTAAACCTCGAACTCGGCAATCGTCCTCCTACCTCTGTCCCCCTGAGTGCTGGGTTCACAAACGTGAGCCACCGCCGGCACTGTGGTATGTGGTACTGATTGCTAGTGGGTGAGAGTCACCACACCCAGCACTGTTGTATGTGGTTACTGGGATCAAACTCGGGACCTTGTGCTTGTGAGGCAGGCACTGGAACCACTGAGCTAAATCTCCAGCCCAAGCATGTATCTTTCAATATTGTGGTTCTCTCTTTTCAAATGTATGTTCCCAAGTGATGAAATGAGACACTGGATCACTTCATACCTAGGAGAAACATTTGATTAGCCTTATAAGCAGAATTGATAGCTCCACAAGTATCAAAAAAATAAACTCACTGGCTTATTTATTTGGGGTCCTAATTTGTCTCTAGTGTGAGATATAGTTAAGATTTTAAACTCCCAAGTGTTTTTTTTTTTTTTTTTGGCTTTTTGAGACAGGGTCTCGTGTTGTAGTTCATGCTGGCCCTGAGCTCACTATGGTGCCTAGGCAAGCCACCGCAAACTCAGCAATCCTCCTGTCTCTGCCTCCCGAGTGCTGGGATTACAGGCGTGAGCCACCACTTCCAGCATTGTGGTATGCGGTGTTGATTGTTGGTGGGCATGTCTCCATGCCCAGCATTATATGTGGTTTCCGGGGATCGAACTCAGGACCTTGCACTTGCGAGGCAGGCGCCTGAACCACTGAGCTAACCCTCCGGCCCCCTAGTGGTTTTTATTTCTGGGTGAAAGCAAGTGAAGGGGGCACCATCTTTGGGGTAACAGATCTTAGAAGTAGTCAAGTTATAGGCACAGGTTTCTATGACCTCTCCACAAACATGGTAAGAGTGGAAAAGCACACCCTGGCACACAAAAGCCAAGCAATTCTCCTCAGGCTTTTTTTTTTTTTTTTTTTTTTTGGAGACAGAGTCTCACTTTGTAGTCCAGGCTGGCCCTGAGCTCACCGTTCACAGTTCACAGCCCTGAGCTCACAGTTCAGGCAAGCCTTGAACTCAGCAATCCTCCTGTCTCTGCCTCCCGAGTGCTGGGATTACAGGCGTAAGCCACCATGCCCGGCACTGTGGTATGTGGTATTGATTGCTGGTGGGCATGAGTCTCCGCGCCCAGCATTGTTGTGGTTTCCGGGGATCGAACTCAGGACCTTGCACTTGCAAGACAGGCGCCGGAACCACTGAGCTAACCCTCCAGCCCTCTCCTCAGATTTTTGTCCCCGCCTCCTCTGCAGACATCCTGTGGTCTCAGCCGTCCAAGTGGTCATGGAGGCAGCCTGACTTCCTCCACAGGTGGAACACAGGGATTTGCCTGTAACAGTGCTGCATTTTCTGAAAGAGGCGAGTCCTCATTGTGAAGGACGGCAGATTTGGCAAGCCGTTGCTCTAACGCCAAAAGTAAACCCTTCTCACCAGCGGCTGCTTGCCACAGAGCAGAAGCCCGAGTCATTCTCAGGGGCCACAAAACAGAACACACAGGCCTTAAGCTGTCTAGGCCTCAGGTAAGTTCTCAGGGGAGATAACGTGGCTTCTTTGTTGAACTGTCCCAATGTTACTTTTGAGTGCCCCCAAAGTTCCATATCGAAAGTTCTTGTTTGTGTGAACCAACAATTATATTTCACTGTCTCTTGCAATATTTCTTTCTATTCTGTCAGCAAGCACTGTATAGCCTGCTTTTTAAAAAAGGGTATAGAGTAAGTAGATGCAGTGCTGCCCGCTGGCCTGAAGTGATTACCCGTGTTTTACTCCCAGCTGACCACCTACTTGCATCAGAAGCACTTACCTCTTCTTCAGACTTACCTTCCTATCAGGCATCCCTATCACTCATTTTGCCAGGACTCTGCATCATCAAAACACTGTGTCCACTCTGGGTGGGGTTCGGGGAGCAGGCGACCCCTGTGGTTCAAGCCCGCATACTAGGTGTCTGTGGCAGACACCTCTGCCCGGTGGCAGCAGGCTACAATGGCACAAGCTTCTTGTCCCTCCATCATTCGGTTATGTTATGTTGGAAGGAGTCCAATATGCTGTTCCCCTCCAGTCAAGGTCAGCGTAGCTCCAAGTGAATTCTGCTCTGAAGTAACCATTTGTTCTCTTTAGCAAAAATATATGTGCGCCCTCATTCTACTCTCCTGCTTGACACTTGTGGTCATCAGGTGCCCTATGGCCTGCCTAGTTTCCCCCCTTCCCATGTCTATAATGAATACTGGATGTCCTGGGAGTCCTTTGTCGTTGCTGTGCAGAGCATCTTAGAGCAGCGCAAGACTATTTAACTCTCTGACTCTGGGTCTTTTATTTCCCACTTTCCTATCATGTAGACATCCTACTGGTTCACAGGGGACCAAGATCCACTGCAGGGGTCTCTGGTAACGTTCCCTATTCCCATTTCTCTATAGGAACAAATTATGAGACATTTTTGCAGTAGGTTCTAATCTCCTGCTCAACTGGGGGGGGGGTGGCCTTAAAAACTGAATTAAAGACCCGGGCATGATAACTCATGGCTGTAATACCAGCACTTGGGAGGCAGAGGCAGGAGGATTGCTGAATTCCAGGCTTGCCTGGGCTACATAGTGAGCTCAGGGTCAGCCTGAACTGCAAAGCGAGCCCCTGTCTCAAAAAAAAAAAAAAAAAAAAAAAACTGAACTAAAGAGAAAGAGAAGCTGTGGAGCCAGATTGACCAATGCAGCTCATCTAGTAAAGGCACTGGTCTGTCTAAGCTACTCATTTTTATTGATAATCAACTGAGGTAAAGGTGAACCACATGGTAAAGGGGAACTATGTGTGAGGATGTGCATGTGCAACTGTGCAGTTACTATGGATATTAATGCGAGCAAGGCTTCTAAGGGACAAGATAAACCATTCTTGAATTAGGAACAGAATAGACAAAATATAGGGTTATAATTAGTTAAGAAGGCTTATAATTTTTTTTTTTGAGACAGGGTCTCGCTTTATAGTTCAGGCTGGCCCTGAGCTCACTATGTAGCCCAGGCAAGCCGCCGTGAACTCAGCAATCCTCCTGTCTCTGCCTCCCGAGTGCTGGCATTATAGGCGTGAGCCACCATGCCTGGCACTGTGGTATGTGGTACTGATTGCTGGTGGGCGTGAGTCACCACGCCCAGCATTCTATGCTGGTTACCAGGATCGAACTCAGGACCTTGCGCTTGCAAGGCAGGCGCCGGAACCACTGAGCTAAATCTCTGGCCCAAGAAGGCTTATAATTTTTTAATTGAATTCTTTATTGGTACACTTTATATACAGCTCACAATCATGCAAAACATTGGGGAATTTGTACCAGTATAAGACACAAGTTAACTCTTATTTTTACCCACACCCCTACCCCTCCACTGCCTATATACATGCTCTTTTATTTTCTTTTGAAATCATATTTAGTCAAGAAGGCTTACAATTAGTTAAGTTTGTAATTAGTTAAGGGTTATAATTAGTTAAGAAGGTTTTAATCACAGGAACAGACTTGGGTGTGAGTTACTCTGACCTCACACCCTCATATAGGCTTTGGCCAGACTCACTTCTCAAAACCAGCCAATTGGAAAAAAAAATTAAGAGGGCTGGGGATTTAGCTCAAGTGATACTGTGCCAACCTTGAATGCACAAGGGCCTGAGTTCGAACCCTGGTACTGAAAAAAACCCAGCCAAGTGAGGGGTTAATTCTTATATCCTACACTGTTTACAGCTTGCTTTGAGCAAAATCAATATTATGGTCCCTGCAAAAGAGCTTTTTCAACTGGGAAAGGGAATAAGAGTTGGAGGAACAGCGAGGAATGAGAGGGGACGGGAACAAGGAAAGAGAATTAAGATGTGCTAAGTACATATACAAACTCATACAGTAAGTGTAATCCTTATGCAGTGCTGACATGTGCTACTAAAAATTCATTAATGGGCC